>CM076570.1:1129500487-1129732925 GCA_034641835.2 Pinus albicaulis
TGAACGACTGATGTATGCCATAGAGTATGTGAACCATAGTCGTGAGCCACAAAGTATGTGAGCCTCAAGTGCAAGACATAGAGTAACAAGCCACAAAAATTACAGTGTCAGCCATAGAGTAACAAGCCATAGAAATTATAGTGTAAGCCATATAGATACGAGCCATAGAATTTACAGTGTGAGCCACAAAAGTACGAAATGCAGAAATTATAGTGCGAGCCACTGTAGAGAGTGTGAGCCTCAGGTATATACAAGCCACTGTAGGATGTGAGCCTCAGTATAATGTGAGCCATAGATGAATGCGAGCCACTATAGAATTAGAACCATTGTAGAGAGTGTGATTCATTATAGAAACAAGCCACATATAAGATAATGTGAACCATCCATTTAGACATACAAACCACAAAGATGTATGAGCCTAAGAGACATAATAAACAAATAAATATATGAGCCATAGAATGTGAGTTGCTTGTATTGAAAATGAGCCACAATGATTGGCTATTTATAGTTGATTTGGGAAGTGGATTTTCACATGGGAGCTAACATAAGTTTCTATGAGGTTGACCTTGTAACTTGGAGGAAAAACATAAAAATTTTAATTTTATTTTAAATATATTAACAAATTCCATGATGTTTCTTGCCCAAATAAATTTTTTCCACATTAATAATAACATTTCTTTATTCAATTGAAATTTCTTTGGAACAAGATGGGTTTTCCTATGGGGAAATTCATCTCATAGTTGCCCCAATTTTCAACATTGGTGAGGACTACTTTGAAAGGATTTACCAAGGAGTGGAAGTCGCTCATCAAAGGGATCATCACTCGAAAAAAAAATTGTCATATTGGAATAGGTTATGCGATGAATTCATTCAGGAATAACTACGAGACGAGGACCATCATAAGAATAATAAGTCTTCTAATGATAATGTGGCTCTTGCAGAGAGGATGAAGGGAAAGTAAAAGGACTTAAGCAAGCTAAGCTGTTATTACTGTGTAAAATATGCTCATTATTCGAGCAAGTGTCCATGGAAAAATAAGGGAGACAATGAGAAGAAGAAGAAGGGGAATGAGATAGTTGGTGCTTCCTTCTGAGTTGGATGACCTCTCGAGACGGGTGGAGGATGAGGATTTTTCTTTGAATTATCATTTCTCTAAGGGTTCCATCAATGAGACTTCATGGTACGCGGATAGTGGAGCATCGAAACGTATGATAAGTTCGTGTGAAGTTTTCAAGACTATAATTTAATGGGACTCAAATTTTCACATGGTGGTTAGCAACAAGAGTTAGAAAGTGATCAAATGATTAGGTATTGTGCCATTCAGGATGGATGAAGGTCACATGTTGATATTTCAAGATGTATTATGGGTACCATATCTTAGATAAAACATGTTTTCTATCTCAATGATTGAGATTAAGGGGTTTGAGGTGATTTTTAGTATGGTAAAGTGAGACTTGGGCTCAAACACTCTAAATCTGCTGGAGTTATCATTATAATTAGGTCGCATGCTCTATACCAGCTGACGAAAAATCCTATATATCATGAGAAGAAGCAAGTTCCTGAGACTCATAGGGATTCGATTTTGAGTGAGAGTATGCAAGTTCAAAGGTAGAATCTACAATCTAAGAAGAGTGCATGGTCAGTGGGAAGCAAGGGAGCTTCTACTGGAAAGAAGGAACCGTAGGATGGCATGAAGCCTATCAGGAAAGCAATAAGCACGAAGGCAATAAGCAGGAATATTCTAATCACAAAGACACTACCGAGAAGATTGGGGTTCATTCTACATGGTATTTTGCAGTAGTGAACGTCATGGATAGGGTTAGTTCCACCGACGATGTTGAGATACTTTTGAGTGGTGGAAGTACCTCCCTTGCTAATATGGAGTGTTGATTTGTGTAGCTTGGGAGGTACTTCCACAACCCCTGGGGTACTATATTTGTGATGATTTTACCCACAAAAGGGCTTTTTGGGTGATGTACCCAAGCAGTGGGATTTGGACCCAAAGTTGTGGGAAAATACCCAAGTGGAAAATTAAGTATTTATTCATTGATTGCATGAAGGCACCCTTTAAGGGCTAAGGATGACCTAAGGAAACCATAGAGTGTCTTGATCAAATGAAATAAATCAATTTTCTTATAATAGTTTTGGTTTTTGTCAACAAGATCAAGTCTACATAGGCTTGAGTGGTGCACCTTGAGGGCTAATCGATTCCCTTATGAAGACTATATGAAGGAAATAAATTAAGTTCATTTTATTACCATCTAAGAATAATCCTTCTCAAGTGTGTATTCTCTCAAGAAGTCTGAAAATTTCTCACAGAGGTACAGATCCTAAGGAGGATGAAAAAGTGGAGCTAGAAGATTTGTCTCATTTTTTATTTGGTGGACGAGTTTGCTTGGCCTAAAAGAGAGTATCTTTGTGTATTTTCAACCCTCAAAGAACAATATGTTGTGTGCTAATTGGAGGTTTATTTCTTGCCCTAGTTAGGGCTTCTTCATGTTCCTAATAGTCATATGAGTATTCCGTAGTAGTTCTATATTTTCTTGCTCAAATTTATGTCTTGTGGAGAGGACCGAGTGCTAGAAGATAATTTGTGAGAAGGCCAGAAAACTAAAGTGATCTAACACTATGATGACCTATGCTTACATCGATTTTTTTCTTAGGTATGGTAATTGTGTTTAGGTTTTACATCTCAAGAGTAAAAGGGGTTGAATTTTGTGATCAGGTGGAGAAGAAGAGTGTAACATCCCTAGTGAAAAGTCCATGTAATAAAAGTTAATAAAGGAAAAAATAATAACCACGGTTGTTCAAACACTTATTACAAGTTGAATGTTGGGCAAGAAAATATAGTGTGGGTGTTCATTTCGGTTATTATGGCTAAGAAAATTGGAAAAGGCTTTGGAAAGGAAAAGTGGCATTAATTGGCAGTTATTTATGAAAATCATGGAAATTAGGAGAAAAGGAAGGGGAAAGGTCACAAGTTGCATGAAAGGAGAAAAATTGTTATGAAAACAGCTCCTAAAATAGAAGAAAGGAGAGATCAACGCCTTGGAAATCAGCCACTTCGAGGGGGAAACCTCCAATACATTACATAAATGAACAATTCTTGGATGATACAAATGACCAAAACCTCCTTCTATATATAGGAGTCCATGGGCCCACAAAGTAATCCTATCTAACCTAACAATAACAATGTAAGGGCACAATAATAACAATATTGCGGTTACAGGGGTACAACAATAACAATAAGGGGGGCTACAATAATAACAATAAGGGACTAAACTAGTAATATAGGGACCTAACATGCCCTCTCCTTCAAAAAAGTGTTGTCCTCAACGCTTGAGTAGCTCTGGGTGCTTCTGTATAAAATTCTCATCCTCCCATGTAGAATGTTCAGTGGGTAAGTTCTTCCACTTGATGAGATACTCTGAAATTGATCAATTCCGTAGCTGTCGAGTTCTTGTTTCCATGACCGCTTCAGGTTCCAATATGATTTTTCCTTCCTCATCAAGTTCTGGCAATATTTTTTGAACCGGAAGATTTTCACCTATAACCTTCTTTAAGCATGAAACATGGAAAACTAGATGTACTCGCGAAGAAGCAGGAAGCTCCAATTTGTATGCCATAGTACCAATCTTTTGCAACACCTTGTAAGGACCATAGTACTTTGGTGATAATTTATTATCCTTCTTAGCGTGCTTGAAGGGAATTTGTTTGTATGGTTGTAGCTATAAAAACCCAATCTCCTTCATCAAAGCTTCTCTCATTGCGATGTTGATTTGCCTGTTGTTTCATTCGATTTTGTGCCAAATTTAAGTTATCCTTTAAGAGTTGGAGAACTTCTTGTCGATGCTCGATGTGATCTTCCACTGCTTGAACCTTATAATTTTATCTTAAATATGATGTGATGGATGGTGGATGATATCCATAAAGTGCCATAAATGGGGTCATTTTTACTGCAGTATGGAAGGAAGTGTTATACCATCATTCAACGAGAGGTAACCACTTGACCCATTGTGTTTTTTTATCAGATACAAAACAACGAAGATATCCTTCCAAACATTTATTCACTACCTCAGTTTAACCATCGGATCGAGGATGATAAGATGAGCTATGAGCTAATTGAGTACCCAAACAAGAAAATAACTCCGTCCAAAAAATTCCAGTAAAAATGGGATCTTTGTTGCTCACAATACCTTTGGATTTCCATGTAGCTTTTGAATTGTGTCCATAAATGTAGTAGCAACTGTACTTGCTTTAAATGGATGAGATAATGCACAAAAGTATGCATACTTGGTAAGTCTATCAACTACCACCATGATGACACTCTTTCCTTCGGACTTAGGTAAACCTGTGATAAAATCCTTTGAAATATCCTCCCAACGTTGTCTTGGAATGGATAAAGGTTGTAGAAGACCCGAGGTCTTAATTGTCTCAACTTTATTTCCCTGGCAAACCAAACATTCCGCCACAAAATTTTGAATATCAGATTTAAGGCCATCCCAGAAAATTTCTTTCTTCACCCTGTGGTAATTTTTTAAAAATCCTGAGTGTCCTCCTAAAGGAGAAGTGTGAAATTCCAGAAGAATCTTTTGTTTTAGTTGGGAATCACAAATATATAAGCGATCTTTGTACCATAAGGAATCATTTTTCCAACTAAATGTATCAGATGTACTAGGATCTTGCTGCAACTTTTGAATGAGTGTCCACACTTCTTCGTCTTTCTTCCATTCATCCCTTGCTTCGGTTATCCAATCTGGTTGGATAATAGAAATGGCACAAAGCAATGCTTCCACCTCTTCATTCTTTCTTGAGAGTGCATCTGCAACAACATTTAGCATCCCTTTTTTGTAGATTATTTCAAAGTCATAACCCAACATCTTTGTGACCCATTTTTTCTGCTCTTCTGAAGATAGTCTTTGTTCCAAAAAGTGTTTAAGACTATCATGATCAGTTTTTACCTTGGAGTGTCTTCCCATTAGTTAAGGTCACCATTTCTTTAGTGCATGTAGTATTTCTAACATTTCCTTCTCATAAATAGCTTTCTGTAAATAATTTCCTTTGATTGGACGACTTTCAAAAGTAATGGGTCTTCCTTCTTGCATTAAAATAGCACCAATTCCATTTCCTGAGGCATCACATTCCACAATAAAGGTTTTTGTGAAGTCTGGCGTAGCTAAGAGAAGTGCTAGGCACATTGCCTCTTTAATATGTTCAAAGGCCTTAGTTGCTTTAGGAGTCCAGGAAAATGCATCTTTCTTCAATAATGTTGTTAGAGGTGCTGCTATTCTCCCATAATTCTTAACAAACTTGCGATATTACCCTATTAACCCGAGAAATCCTCGCAACTGCTTTATGGTTGTGGGGACTTTCCATTCCTTAATGGATTTAATTTTGTTAGGGTCTACCTTAACACCCTCGTGAGATACAATATGACCGAGATATTCCACCTCTTGTACTCCAAAGAAACATTTGGATGTTTTTGCATATAATTGTTTCTCCTACAATAGTTTGAGCACCCTGTCAACATGTTGAACATGATCCTTCCAAGACCTACTATAGATTAGTATATCGTCAAAAAATACTAGCACAAATTTTGTAAGGAAGGGTTTGAAAATGGAATTCATCAACCCTTGAAATGTAGAAGGTACATTGGTAAGGCCAAAAGGCATGTCCGAAAATTCATAATGACCCTCATGAGTTCGAAATGTTGTTTTCAGAATATCTTCAGTCTTCATTCTAATTTGATGATATCCTGAACGAAGATCCAACTTGGTAAAATAAATTGCTCCATGTAATTCATCAATCACAGGAATGGGAAATTTATCTTTAATGGTGAGCTTATTGAGCTCCCTATAATCCGGACACATGTGCCATGATCCATCCTTCTTGTGTACCAATACTACTAGAGCAGAGAAAGAACTTTGACTAGGTTGATTTATACCAGCCTCTAACATTTTTGCAATCATACATTCTATTGATCATGTCAGCATTCTATTGAAATTTTGATAAGCAACCTCGCTTAAACCTTTCAAACCCCCTCTTTTTTCCCTGAGAAATTTGCTTTCTGCTCATTGTTACCTTCTCCCAGCCTCAAAACTGTATAAAAGGGCCGATATCCCACATTACATTATATTTAAGGCCTAGCACCTTTCGGCCCTAGCCCCTGCACCTTTTTCTCCACATGACCAGAAGTAAAAACCAAGTGCTAGCCATGAGGGCGCTTATCACATGTATATATCGGGCATGTTTATAACTGTCGATCTGTACAGATATGACGGCATTCACAAGTCATCATCGTGCCCGTGGCCCACTCCGTTCGTTGCCCAAATCGCCTATCCGTCGTCCGTTTAAACCGCAGATCAACGGCTCACAGTACACCCGCCCCCGGTGGTCCCCGCACCGTGCACTGTGCAAAACCTGCATGGTTTCTATCGCACCGCTTTTGGGCGGTAGGCGGTATTTTATTTTTCAGAGCGATTCCATACATCGTTTTCTGCGTGTCTCCACGTACAGCTCAAAAACCACCCTCCATCGCGCGTTATATTTCAACATATGATCCGGCGCGATATGTACACGAGCTGTCCGATCTAGAGCGGCCCATCTAACGGTGATCACTCCACAAAGTTGCTCGCGAGTTAATGCAGGGAATTCGTACCCCTGGCCCACCATTCATCGCCCTCCGACGCATTTTCAGCTGTCGATCTCGTCTTGAGATTGGACGGTCTAGATAACCTACCTCCCCACCATCGACACATGTCTTTCGCCCCGTCACCATTCCACGTGTTTGTCGTATTTTTCCTCCGCCCTTATATATTTCATTCATTAGTCAAATTTCAATGTTTTACATTAAAAACTTTCACCAGTCCATCCAACATCGTTTCACTACGTTTTTTTCCGCCACCCTGTGTTGTTACACCATTTCGCCATGTCCGCATGACCATTTTCATTGACCCCGCCAATCCACCATCCCCATACATGGTTTTCCTAACGAGTTTGCGGGTTTTGCATGGTTACAGCGGCAAAAAACTGCCAGGGTTTACAGTCTCTATTACTGTAATAGAGAACACATCAAAGGACTATTTTTCAGAGGCTGGAATTATGGAGAAAGGCCTGGGAAGGCATGTCGACAAGACTTCCATTAAAGAATCAGGGTTAAAATCTGTCAAACCCTCCAAAGTCATTCAAAGCACAGATTGCGAAGATGAAGACATTAATGGAGCAGCAGAGAAATATCAATGAATGATCGAGGAATTCAACGTTCAGCATTGAAGATCTTAAATCATAATTCAGGGTTTAGAAGGCAGAGGGTACCATTCACAGAAAAAAATAGTCTAAAGCTTTCTTTTCAGCACCATTTTCTTTCAGGAAATGACGGAATGTCTATGTGATTTTACTTCTTTGTCGTGTTCCTGAAGAGACTTCTACCCAGTGCATTTATTTCAGTAAGCAGGCAACAGAGTACATACAGCGCTACAGAGTCATCCAGCAATATGGGCGTGCACGTTTCCGCCATCTTGTTTTAATGAGGCAAATTAAATGTTCATCACCTACTCCCTTTTCGAGTTTCCTTTTTCTCCTATAAAGCTCCGGAAGAACAGAGGATTTGGGGCTCTAGATTTTATCAGAAAACGATGCAGTGAAAGGATTTTTGTATACATTTTGTTGAAATCTTGTATGAAGGCTCAGAGCCCGTAGGATCTCAGTGAGGAGGAGTTCCATCTGTTAAGAGGATTCTGGTCTTTGGTATTTCACAGTTTGTAACTCTCTCTTATATGTGTTATTTTGATAGATCATTTCATTTCATCCATCTATCCTGTATCATGTTTCTGGAATGCGAGTGGCTCACTGATTTTTGGCATGGATTTATCCTAGTTGATACCCATGCTCGGATTAGTCAAGTGCTTTAAATATGGCTCAGGCATGGTATTTTGTTCCATTATCCATCTAAACTGTATTTCTGCTATATTAATTTCTTTGGGAGGGTGTTTTTAAAACGTTATTGTCATGTATGGATTCTTAGATTGGTAAGCCCATTACATGGTAATATTGTGTATCTAGATATCAGCTCAATGACAACTAGTATTCTCTCAATATTTCATTCACAGCAAACACCTTCCAATAATTGATTTCTGTGACATATCACTTGAATTGGCCCTCTTTACAGTAAGTTGTCTCTGAATTGTCTGTTGCTTTTCTATTGGATTTTTTCACGTTGCCTCTGCATTATTCCTTTACCTGTGTCAGTTTATGTAAGTTTTGGTCCCATTTAAATTAACCTTCTTGTTTACAAGAGATAGCATGAGATCCTTGTATTTATAACTTCCCCTGATATACCCTATGATACTTGCTATATATAAGATGTCCTAAGCACTGGTCTTTCACAACTCAAGGTTGTCTCTAGGAACAACAACACATTCAATTTCTCTCCTTTGGACATAAGGATATCTATAAGGCCTGATGTTTGTAGGAACACTTCCTGGAATCAAATGAATAGCATGATCATGATCACAAATAGGTGGGAGTCCTTTGGGAGTTTCAAACACCTTGGAATGATTGTCCAAGACTTTTTGGAGATCTATAGAAATAGATGATTTTGATGTTGGAACTTCTAGTGAGAATAATTGTGCAATTACATATAGTTTTTCTTTCTTCAGAAGCTTTTCATGACATTAGAGCTTATTATCTTTCCAGGCTTACCGAATACTTACTATAATTGACTTCATTTCCTTGAAAAAAATAAATAAATAAATAAATAAATGATTAGAAAAGTTCTTGAAAATTAAAAGCTATCGTCCCCAAATATTGTAACCATTGTACTCCTAGTACAACATCAGCACCTCCCATAGGAAAGGAAAGCATTGGACTATTCAATACATATTCCCCCATGTTTAGCTTGATATTATGGCATTTTCCAGAGCAATTTATAGTTCCTCCATTTGCAACCATCACTTGACATTCTGGTGTTGGGTATAGGAAACAATTCAATTCCTTGGCTACCTTACAATGAATAAAATTATGGGTACTACCCGAATCAATCAACACTATTACTTTTTTCTTCATGATATGTCCTTCTATCTTGAGAGTTTGAGGAGTAGTAATTCTTGCCAATGCATTACACAATATGGTCGGACTCATTTCTTCCTCTTCTAGGGTTGGTTCCTGGTGTATATCCTCTTCTTTTGAAGATTCTCGTTAATTTTCTTCTTCCTCTTCACAATATATGTAAAATAATTTCTTCTCAACACACTTATGACCTTTAGTGTATTTTCTATCACAACTATAGCAAAGCCCTTTTTCTCTTTTTTCTTCCAATTTTTGTGGTGTCAACCTTGTAGGTTGTGGAAGTCTAGGAGTAGCAAAATTTCCATCTTTATATATGTGAGTGGTAAGCTTCCTTGTTGCCATAATTTTACCTTCAATTTTTCTTGCCAACCTGAATGCCTTTTCCAATGAATCAGGTTCCCAAACGCAAACTTCATGTTGGATGTTATCCTTTAAAGTCCCTATGAAGACATCAATCGTGTGTTCCTCTAGAATATCAGTTACCCTTATATTCAATTTTTGGAAGTCCTCAATGTGCTCCACCACTGAACCCTTTTGTTTGAGATTTATCAATTGGCGAAAGAAGGTGTTTCTTTTTGTATCCTCATAATGTGTTATCATTTCCTCCGTAAAAATTGACCAAGTGACAATTTTTTTACAGGAGCAAAGCCATCGATACCATACAAATGTATTTTGTTCTAAATGTAAAGTTGCAATGCGTACCTTTTGTGTGTTTTGCACATTATTGAGATCAAAATATTGTTCCATCTATAGTATCCATGTTACAGGATCCTTGCCATCAAACTTCCTCATATCCATCTTTGGAATATGGTGGTTCTTCCATCCAACATTAGAGTTTATGAAATCACGATTAACATTTATTTTTTCTCATCATGAGTTTCCTCTACTATCTTTTAGCCATTAGGAAACATTTCTTATATCAAATTTTCCAAATAATTCTTCATGTTTTCCATGTTGTCTTTCATTTTTTCATCGATCTTAGCTTCCATGTCATCCATATTAGCTTCCATGCCATCCATCTTAGCTTCCATGCCCACTTCCATGCCATCCATCTTAGCATCCAAACCATTCATATTAGCTTCCACGCCTTTCTTAAAACCATCCATCTTAGTTTCCACGCCTTTCTTCAAAACTTCCATTTCATTTTTTGTTGCTCTTTGCGATAGCGAAATTTGGTGCACTTTCTCTTGTAATTTTGATATCTCATGTTGTGTTTCTTCGTCTTCATGAGTCATAGTAAAGCCTTCTGAAGGCTTAATGGGTGTTGAATTATTTTTAGGGGGCATGTTAGAACTCAATACTGATATCTATTCTTCAATATGCCGTTGGAATAAATTCAAACTATTTTTTTTTTCAAACGAGAGTTATGTAATTCGAAAAAAATACACACCTTTTTCTTGATTTTGAGGAGCTCGATATTGAAACTGAATTATCTCTACGATTTCAGATCTTCAATATCTTAAATTCAGCCCTAAAGTATCCCTCTAAATCTTCTTTCAAATGCCACAGGTCTGACCTAATTTGGATTCTTCAAGGCAAATTTATGCCCAATCTCCCACGATGACCTAATTATGGACTAGTTTAGTAGAGCGATCTTGTACGACTTTCCATGTATCACTGTTTCCTCCTTCGGCCCTGAAATCGATATACCAAAAACTAAAGTCCGTGTACTTGCGGCCATTTTACATAATCCCAATCCGACACTCAGAGAGAGAGTTATGATGTTTTTCCCACGGTCACCTCTTTGAGATGAAATTCAGGAGCCTGAAACAATCCTAACTTCCATAGATCATATCTCAAAAAATATTGCGAACCAAGATCTGAAATATGTACACAAGGTTGCTCAAGATTTTAGCTTCGTAGTGTAAAACTTTCAGCTTCTGAAACTTTGTATATGAAAATTTATAGCGAAAATGCCATGATGACATGTTTTAGTTGAAATTCAGGAGCCTAAAAAAAACCCTAAATTCCCTAGATCATATCTATGAAAATATTGCGAACCAAGATCTGAAATTTTTACAAGAGGTTCCTCAGGATTTCAGCTTCGCGTTGTACAAATTTCAGTTTCTGAACCTTCGTAGAAAAAAATTTATTGCGCAAATTCCACGATGACCTGTTTAGAGCAGTGAAACCATAGAATCCAAAGCTTTGATACCAAATGTTATGAAACCAGCTCCAAAAATAGAAGAAAAGAGAGATCAATGCCTTGGAAATCAGCCACTTCTAGGGGGCAACCTCCAATACATTACATAAATGAACAATTCTTGGATGATATAAATGACCAAAACCTCCTTCTATATATAGGAGTCCATGTGCCCACAATATAATCCTAGCCAACCTAACAATAACAATGTAAGGGCACAATAATAACAATATTGGGGTTACAGGGGTACAACAATAAAAATAAGGGGGCTACACTAATAACAATAAGGAACTAAAATAGTAATATAGGGACCTAACAAAAATGAATGAAAATAATGGAACATGAAGAAAATAGAGGCCTAACTAATAAAAATTATTTTGAGGGTCAATTGGTACATTTTGTCGGTGTAATATTTTGTTAGTTCAGTTTTGGAGATCTCTCTCTATTCTCTCTCTCTCATTGTTAGGTCCCTATAATACTAGTGTATCCCCTTATTTTTATTGTTGTGCCCAAGTAGTCTCCATATTGTTATTATTGTGCCCCATAGAATCCAACTATTGTTATTGTTGTGCCCTTACATTGTTATTGTTATGTTAGCTAGGATTATATTTTCACCCCTTGGAATATTATATATAGAAAGGAGGTTTTGTCATTTGTATCATCCAAGAATTGTTCATTTATGTAATATAAAGTAGGTTTCCCCCTCGAAGAGGCTGATTTATAAGTCTTTGATCTATATTTTCTTCTATTTTGTGAGTTGGTTGCATAACATTTGGCATCAGAGCTTGGGATTCTAGGGTTTCCCTTATTCAAACAGTAATCGTGGAATTTTCGCTATAAATTTGTTTCTACGAGGCTTAAGAAGCTTAATTACTTACCACATGGAGAAAAAATCTCGATGAACTTCGTGTAAAAATTTCAGACCTTGGTTCGCAATATTTTCGGAGATATGATTTGTTGAAGTTAGGGTTTTTGCATGCTCCATAATTTCATCTCAAACAAGTGACCGAGGGAAAATCATCATAACTTTCTTTTCAGGCATCGGATTGGAATTTTGTAAAAAGTGGCTGAAATTTCACAGACTATAGGATCTTTTGTATCGATTTCAAATCCGAATGTCGAAACAGTGACATGTGGCATGCCATACAAGTTTTCTCTATTGAACTAGTCCATAATTAGGACATTGTGGGAGATCAAGCATAAATTTGTCTTGAAGAATCCAAATTAGGTAAGACCTATGGCATTGGAAAGAAGACTTAGATGGATACTAAAGGACTGAATTTCAAATCTTTGGGATCCAAAATCACAGAGATATATCAGTTTCAATATTGAGCTCCTCAGAAGCAAGAAAAATGTGTGTAATTTGTTTTTTAATTGAATAACATTTGTTTGAAAAAACAGTTTGAAGTGATTCCAAGGGAAAATTTTAAGCATTGATATCAATATTGGGTTCTAAAATGCCTCCCAAAAATAATTACACGCCCATTAAGCCCTCATAAAACTCTTCTATGACACATGAAGAGGAAGAAGTGCAGCATGTCATATCAAAATTACAGGACCAAGTGCAAAAAAATTCGCTCTCAGAAAGAGCAACCAAAGAAGAATTAAAAGGAGACATGAATGGTTTAAAATAAGACATGGATGGATTGAAGAATGGCATGGAAGGTATAGAAGTAGAACTGAAAGGAAACATGGAATATTTGAAGAAAGACATGGAAGGTTTGAAGGAAGGTTTGACAAATTTGCTACAAGAAAAGCTTCCTAATGGAAAAAAGGTAGTAGAGGAAACTCATGATGAGAAAAAAAATAAATGTTAATCATGATTTCATAGACTCTAACGTTGGATTTAAGACCCACCATATTCCAAATATTGATATGAGGAAGTTTTATGGAAAGGATCTCGTAACATGGATAATACAAATGGAGCAATATTTTGATCTCCATAATCTGCAAAACACACCAAAGGTACGCATAGTAACTTTATATTTAGAACCCAATACATTTGTATGGTATCGATGCCTTTTCTCTCGTAAACAAATTTTCACTTGGTCAATTTTTACAGAGGAAATGATAGCACATTATGAGGATACAAAGAGCAACAACTTATTTATCCAATTGATAAATCTTGAACAAAAGGGTTCAATGGTAGAGCACATTGAGGACTTCCAAAATTTGAATATAAGGGCAACTGATATTCCAGAGGATCACAGAATTGATGTCTTTATAGAGACTTTAAATGATAACATCCAACATGAGGTTCTCCTTTTGGAACCTGATTCATTGGAGAAGGCATTCAAGTTGGCAAGAAAAATTGAAAGAAAAATTATGGCGACAAGGAAGCCTACCACTCACAACTATAAAGATGGAAGTGTTGCTACTCCTATACTTCCACAACCTACAAGGTTGACACCAAAAAAATTGGAAGCAAAAGAGAAAAAGGGATTTTCTATAGTTGTGATAGAAAAGACACTAAAGGTAATAAGCATATTGAGAAGAAATTATTTTACATAGATTGTGAAGAGGAGGGAGAAAATGAATAAGAAACTTCAAAATAAGAGGATATACATCATGAACCAACCCTAGAAAAAGAAAAATTGAATCCGACCATATCTTGTAATGCATTTGTAGGAATTAACACTCCTCAAACTCTCAAGATAGAAGGACATATCAAGAAGAAAAATGTAATAGTGTTGATTGATTCAGGTAGTACCCATAATTTTATTCATTGTAAGGTAGCCAAGGAATTGAATTGCTTCTTATACCCAGCACCAGAGTGTCAAGTGATGGTTTCAAATGGAGGAACTATAAATTGCTCTGGAAAGTGCCATAATATCAAGCTAACCATGGGGGAATATGTATTGAATATTCTAATTCTCTACATTCCAAAGGGTGGTGTTGATGTTGTACTAGGAGTCCAATGGTTACAATCTTTGGGGACGATAGCTTTTAATTTTCAAGAACTTTTCTTGAATTTTTTGGGAAGGAAAGGAAGCTGAATTATGGGGTATCGCGAGGAAGCCCAGAAATATAATCAGCTCTAATGTCATGACATAGCTTTTGAAGAAAGAGAAATGAGATGTAATTGCACAATTATGCTCACTAGAGGTTCAACCACCAAAATCATGTATTTCTTCATATCTCCAAAAATTCTAAGACAATCATTCTAAGGTGTTTGAAACACATGATATTCATTTCATTCCAGGAAGTATTCCTCCAAACTTCAGGCCTTACAGATATCCTTATGCTAAAAAAAGTGAAGTTGAACGTATGGTTGCAGAAATGCTATAGGTCGGTAGAATTCAACCTAGTCAAAGTTCTTTCTCTACTCCAGTAGTATTTGTGCACAAGAAGGATGGATCATGGCGTATGCGTCCAGATTATAGGGAGATCAGCAAGCTCACTATTAAATATAAATTTCCTATCCTCGTCATTGATGAATTATTGGATGAATTACATGGAGCAATTTACTTCACCAAGCTGGATCTGCAATCTGGATATCACCAAATTAGAATGAAGACTGAATACATTCTGAAAATAGCATTCAGAACTCATGAGGGTAATTATGAATTTTTCGTCATGCCTTTTGGCCTTACTAATGCACCTTCCACATTTCAAGTTTTGATGAATTCCATTTTCAATTCCTTCCTTATAAAATTTGTGTTAGTATTTTTTGATGATATACTAATCTACAACAAGTCTTGGAATAATCATGTTCAACATGTTGACATGGTGCTCAAACTATTTGAGGAGAAACAATTATATGCAAAAACATCCAAATGTTTCTTTGGATTACAAGAGGTGGAATATTTGGGTCATATTGTGTCTCATGAGGGTGTTAAGGTAGACCCTAACAAAATTAAATCCATTAAGGAATGGAAAATCCCCACAACCATAAAGAATATTCGAGGATTTTTGGGGTTAACATGGTATTATTGTAAGTTTGTTAAGAATTTTGGGAAAATATCGGCACCTCTAACATCATTACTGAATAAATATGCATTTTCTTAGACTCCAGAAGCAACTAATGCCTTTGAACATCATAAAGAGGCAATGTGCCAAGCGCCGGTCTTCGCTACGCCAGACTTCACAAAAACCTTTATTGTGGAATGTGATGCCTCGGGAAATGGAATTGGTGTGGGTTTAATGCAATAAGGAAGACCCATTTCTTTTGAAATTCATCCAATCAAAAGAAAGTATTTACAGATTCCTATTTATGAGAAGGAAATGTTGGCAATACTACATACACTAAAGAAATGATGACCTTACCTAATGGGAAGATACTTCAAGGTAAAAAAGGATGATGATAGTCTTAAATAATTTTTGGAACAAAGATTATCTTCAGAAGAGCAACAAAAAAAGGTCACAAAGATGTTGGGTTATGACTTTGAAAACATTACAAAAAAGGGAAGCAAAATGTTGTTGCAGATGCACTCTCAAGAAAGGATGAGGATGTGGAAGCATTGCTTTGTCCCATTTCTATTATCCAACTTGAGTGGATAACCAAAGTAAGGGATGAATGGAATAATGATGAAGAGGTGTGGACACTCATTCAAAAGTTGCAGCAAGATATGAGTACATCTGAAACATTTAGCTGGAAAAATGATTCATTATGGTACAAAGATTGCTTATATCTTTGTAAGAATTCCCAACTCAAACAAAATATTCTTTTCCAATTGCACAACTCTCCCTTAGGAGGGCACTCGGAATTTTTAAAAACTTATCACAGGGTCAAGAAGGAATTTTTTGGGATGGCCTTAAATCTGATATTCAAAATTTTGTGACAGAATTTTTGGTTTTCCAACAAAATCATTAGGGGAATTTTGAGGTCTAAAATGGGCCTCCTAAGGAAATAATAAAATAATAGTTAAACCAATAAAATAATATTTATGAATTTTCAATGCACTTTTTGCACCACAATCCATGTAATCATAGTTAAATTCAATTCAAAAGTTATACCAAAATAAAATTAATAAAAAAAATTGTATTGATGTGACTATAAATAAGAATGAGCTTTTCAAGAAAACTTCATTATCATTGAACAACTAATGCATTTGTCCTTTGTACTTAAATAACTTAAAACAAAATATAAATATAAATTTATAAATTCTTAATAATATTATATGTTGTTAATTAAAATTTATATTATTTAAATTGTTAATAACATGTAATTAATATACTATATAAATTTAATATAATATAATATAATAAATGTATAGGGATATGCATTGTTTCTTTCAAGAAATATGAAATGACAATAATATTATTTTATTCAAAAAGTGTGCAATGACATTTATTATAAGTATTTTACTTTATGACTTTAAAAGTACTTAGAGCACTATCATGGTTAACCATGAGTTTTTATCCACCATTGAGCATGTGACAAGTACCTTTAACTCAAGCAATGCCACCTCAACCATTAAGAATGTTGTCATCCCCTAAAATGTGATTGGTTCTCATTAAATGAATTTGATTGTACATTTTCCTTAGGAGGCCCATTTTAGACCTCAAAATTCCCCTAATGAAAGTTGAGACAATTAAGACTCCGGGTCTGTTACAACCTTTATCCATTCCAAGTCAACATTGGGAGGAGGTTTCAATAGATTTTATCACAGGTTTACCCCAAGTCCAAAGGAAATACTATCATCATGGTGGTAGTTGACAGATTTACCAAGTATGCACACTTTTATGCATTATCTCATCCATTTAAAGGCAGTACATTTGCTACTGCATTTATGGAAACAATTAAAAAGCTACATGGAAACCCAAAGATCATTGTAAGAGACAGAGATCCCATTTTTACAGGAAAATTTTGGACAAAATTATTTTCTTGTTTGGGTACTTAATTAGCTCATAGCTCATCATGTCATCCTCAATCTGATGGGAAAATTGAGATAGTGAACAAATATTTGGAAGGATATATTTGTTGCTTTATATTTGATAACAAACACAATGGGTCAAGTGGTTACCTCTAGCTAAATGGTGGTATAAACCTTCCTTCCATACTGCAACAAAAATGACTCCATTTGTGGAACTTTATGGATATCACATAATCTTTAAGAGAAAATTCTAAGTTTCAAGCAATGGAAGATCACATCGAGCATTAACAACAAGTTCTGAAACTCTTAAAGGATAACCTCGCATTGGCACAGAATCGAATGAAACAACAGGCACATCAACATCGCAGCGAAAGAAGTTTTGATGTGGGTGATTTGGTATTTTTATAGCTACAACCATAAAAACAAATATCCCTCAAGCAAGCTAAGGAGGATAATAAATTATAACCAAAGTATTATGGTCCTTACAAGGTGTTGCAAAAGATTGGTACTATGGCATATAAATTGGAGCTTCTTGCATCTTCTTGAGTGCACCCAGTTTTCCATGTTTCATGCTTAAATTAGGTTATAGGTGACAAGCTCCCAGTTCAAACAATATTGCCAGAACTTGAAAAGGAAGGAAAAATCATATTGGAACCTAAATCAATCACAGAAACAAGAATTTGACAGCTAAGAAATCAGTCAATTTCATAGTATCTCATCAAGTGGAAGAACTTACCTGCTGAAGATTCGATATGGGAGGATGATAATTTTATACAGAAGCATCTAGAACTACTCAAGCATTGAGGACAACACTTATTTTAAGGAGAGGGGCATGCTAGGTCCCTATAATACTAGTGTATCCACTTATTTTTATTGTTAGTATAACCCCCTTATTGTTATTGTTGTGCCCATGTAGTCGCAATTTTCTTATTATTGTGCCCCATAGAAGCCCACTATTGTTCGTGTTGTGCCCTTACATTGTTATTGTTATGTTGGCTAGGATTATATTGTGACCACTTGGACTCCTATATATAGAAAGGAGGTTTTTCCAATTGTATCATCCAATAATTGTTCATTTATGTAATGTAAAGGAAGTTTCCCCCTGGAAGAGGTTGATTTCTAAGTCGTTGATCTATATTTTCTTCTATTTTGTGAGTTGGTTGCATAACGCTCACACTATTGGATAGATTTTTCTTGGAGAAATTCGGTATTACATCAAGAAAGGCAAAGAAGAAAAAGAGGAAGAAAATATCAACCAAGGAAGAGTGGGATAAAGCAGATACAATGGGTTTTCTTGCAGGTATCTATTTGCATGTGTGATTTCCTTGCTATATTTGGGATGGATGGTTGTGCATGTGTGTTCTTGGTTCTCTTGTTGTCATTGGCATGGGTTTTTCCAAGTATGACAGTGTTCTTCAGCCTTACCTTTCCATTTCCGAATAGCCATGGTGTGATGGGGTTATCATGTTTTGGTTGAGATGGATCATCAAATGGATTCAAAGTTGACTCAGGTGGATCTCAGAAAGAAGAACAAATTGCCTAGTGATCCCTGAATCGTATTGTGGATTGTGATCAATCCACTGGCCTAGTAACCCCTAAATCAAACTGTGGTTTGCGGTAAAGCTAGGTATTATGTGCCTCAGTGGGCCTAAGTATCCTCAACTAGTGAATGGAGGGATATACAGTAAATCCTAGAGGGGGGTGCTCTCCATCAGGTCTAGGAATCATGGGATGGGATATGTGGTAAAGCCTAGAGGGTGGAGTCTCGGTTAGGGCCTAGTGATCCGATGTGGATTGTCGTAAATCCTAGAGATTAGGAGATAGGAAAATTCCTCACGGTGCAGGTGGATAAATCTAGTGGCATCCATGCTTATTTTTTCCTAGTGATCTCGTGGAGATCTGGTAAATCTCGATATCACATGTTTATTTTTTTGGCCTAATGATCTAGTGAGGATTGCGGTAAATTCATTTTTTATTGATGAGGGTGAGGTGCTTTAGCATCAGGAAGCCCTGGTTTGTTCTTTTGGTTTTAGTTCCACATTCATGCTTGGAATATGGCACATTGGTGATTGGATGAAGAGAGATTTGGCTCAGCCAAAACACTGTTACCGATGAAATACGTAACCGCATTGTTACCTACTTTTTTTTTGTAGCATAAAAAGCACCCGATTTTGAAAAGTGGTGATGCAGAATCACCTCCTTTTTTTTATGCACATTTCTGACACTCTAATATTTTTATTTATGAAGTATGAATATTTGTTTTAAAATGTTAGTGATTTTCATGCTAATTTTGAAACGTATTGATGCAGCATCAATTTTTTTTTTAGAGCGGTGATTTTCATGCTAATTTTGAAACGTATTGATGCAGCATCAACCTTTTCTTTTTAGAGTGGTGATTTTCATGTTCGTAATAAAACACAAAACTTGGATATATATATATATATATATATATATATATATATATACAATAAATAAACCAATACAAATGTAAAAAAACACAAAATTAACTCGTAAAAATAAAAAATTTAAACAAAAATAAAAAAATAAAACAAAACAAAACAAAAATATTCGAAAATTATATCAAAAGAAATGACAAAATTTGAAAAAAAAAACACATAATTTAAAAAAAAAAAAACAAAACAAAACAAAACAAAAATTAACCAAAAAAATTAATAAAAAAAAAACATCAAAAACATTTTTTTCTAAGTTATTAAAAAAAACCATATAATTAAAAAAAATAATAATAATAATAATTAAATAAAAAAATTAAATTTAAAAATTAAAATTAAAATAATAATAATAATAAGAAAAAAAAAATACAAATTTAAAAAAAAACAAAAATGAAAAAAACCACTTGCAAATAATTAAAAAACAAATATCCATAATTTTACTATTTTTTTTTTTTTTAATGAAACAATTTATAAATTTTAAAAATGAAAAACTAAATAAACTAAAAGATTAAAAAAATAATAATAATTAAATTAAAATTTCATAAATTTAATAAATAAATTTTAAATTTTAAAAAATAATTAATCTAAAATATTAAATTTAAAAACAAAATTTAAAAAATAAAATAAAATAAATCAAATTTAAAATAAAAAATTTGAATTTTTTGAATTTAAAAAAAAAAAATTCAAAATCAAATTCAATATATATATATATATATATATATATATATATATATAAAATTGATCGTGGTGGTGCCGCCAATCGGCCTCTCGCCCAGGTGGCGGCGGAGGCCAGCCGTTTGGCGGGCGAGGAGGCTACATGCAGCCCCTCGCATGCCCAACAGCCGGCCTCCACCGTCACCTAGGCGAGAGGCTGATTCCGGGAATTTCCCTCCTACGACGGGAGGCCAATTCCGGGAATCGCCCTCCCGCCGCCGAAGGGCGATTCCTGGAATCGGTCTCCCGCCGCCGGAGGGCGATTCCCGGAATCGGCCAGCCCTCCCGTTGCGGGAGGGCGATTCCCGGAATCAGCCTCCCGCCGCCGAAGGGCGATTCCCGGAATCGACCCCCCGCCCAGGTGGCAGTGGAGGCCGGCTATTGGGCGGGCGGCCCGCCCAACGGCCGGCCTCCGCCGCCACCTAGGCAGGAGGCCGATTGACGGCGCCACCACGATCAAAAAATTCTCTTTTTTTTTAATTTTTTTTAATTTTTAATATTTTTTTTAATTCAAAAAATTTAAAATTATTTTTTTTTTATTTAATTTTTATATTTGAAATTTAATTTGTTTTAATTTTTTTGTTTTTTTGTTTTTTTTATTTTTTTTTTAATTTTATTCATTTTTTTAATTTTATTTTTTCTAAATTTTGTTAATAATTTTTATTAAATTTTTTTTTTTTTTTTTTAATTGATTTTTTTTTTAAATTTTCTCTTTTTTATATTATTAAATTTTATGTTTAGTTTTTTCATTTAAATTTTTAAAATTTAATACATTTTGTATTTTTTTTTTAATTTATTTGAATTTAATATTATTTTTTTATTTTTATTTTTATTTTTATTTTTTTTACATAAAATTTTTATATTTTTCTTTTTTTATTAAAATTGTGTATTTAGAATTAGATTTTTTTTTTTAATTAAACTTAATATTTTCAAATTAATTTGTTTTTTATTTTATTTTTTATTTAATATATTTTTTTTAATTTATTTTTTTCAATTTTTCATTTTTAATTGATTTTTAAAGTTTTTTAACTTTTTATTTTAACAATATTTTTTTTTCTTTATATTTAAAATTTATATTTTAATATTAACATTTTTTTTTTAATTTAATAAAATCTAATATATATATTTTTAATTTAAGTTCATATATATATTTTTGGAATCCAAACTTCTGTGATCCATCATATAAATTAGTAGAAATTCTTTCGGTAATAATCACATGCACAGGAACGTGGTCGACGCATTTCGAACCAACCAGTGTGGTTCATCATCAGGACTATGTTGGTTCAAAACGTGTCGACCATGTTCCTGTGTATGTGATTATTATCGAAAGAATTTCTACTAATTCATATATATATATATATATTATTTTTTAAAATTTATTTGTTTTTTTAATATATATTTTTTTAAATTTAATATTTTTGTTGTATTTTATTTTTTATTTTTTATTTTTAATTAAATTTTCATTTTTTACTTTTAATTTAAATAATGTTTTTTTTTTTTTAAGTTTTAAATTTATTAAAATTTAATATATTTCTTTAAATTTAATTTTTTATTTTAAAATTAATTAATTTTTTTAATTTAATAAACATTTTCTTTTTCTTTTTTAAATTTAATTTCTATATTTTATTTTTTATAATTTCTTTCTTTTTTAACTTGTTTTTTTTTTAATTTAATATTTTTATTTTGTTTTTATTTTTATTTTTTTATTTCTATATATTTTGAAATTTTAATCTTTATTTATTTTTATTTTTTTCTTAAATTTTAGGTATTTTTTTAATGTTTGAATTAAAAAATTTATTTTGTTTTTATTTTTATTTTTATTCCTATATATTTTTAAATTTTAAGCTTTAAAATGTTTTTATTTTTTAAATTTATTTTTTTCTTAAATTTTAGGTTTTTTTTAATGTTTGAATTTTAAAAATTAAAAAATGTTATTTCTATTTTTAAAAATGTCAAAAATATGACACAATTTTTTTTTTTGTTATTCCAACATCAACTAGTTTTGTTTTGAGGGTGTTTTTTCAATCCTTTTTCAAGAAACAATTTTGTTTTTAGCATAATTTTATAAAATGTTAAAATTTGACCTTCAAAAAAAACCAAGTGCGTTCTGGAATACACCTTTTTTGTTTTTGGGGTGTTTTTTCATGTTTTTTGAGTCTTTTTGGGCTAGAGTTCCCGTTTTGAGGTCAGGTTACCTATTTCATCGGTAACAGTGTTCCAATCTATGGTCGGGTGGAATGTGGAAGTCCTAAACCAGGTTGGTCTTTGCATACATTAATATGAGGTTCTTTCTCCTTGATATTTAATGAGTAATATACTTGTCTATATGTGGATTCTATGGTTGATGTACCCTTGATATTTATATTGCTATTATGTTGGTTATAAGCATGTATTATGATAGTAATGATGTATGGCTCTCATCATGTTTTTATTTGTAAATGGATGAGCAATGAATATATGACCTAATAGATGATAATGCAGCGAATGTGATGTGGCAACAATGCTTCTTAGTGATTCTCAGATAAGTATGAGACCCCTATGCTTAGATCTATTGTTTAAATCTATAGATTACATATTTGTGACATGTTTGATGAAATTATTGTCATGGCTAGTAGGGGTCCATTCAAGTCCTTATTCAAGTGATTGCATTTACATCATTAATACGTTGTTATCTTTCAATTCTGGAAGTGTCATGGAGTTCTGGGCAGTGACCCGAGCCCTGCTCCTTAAAAAGTTTCACAAAAATTGGGGTCGCGGGCTTAGAACTACTTGGAAAAGTCCCCAGTCACATGCATGCCCATGTTATGTGAGCAACTGGAGGGTTCCAGTCGCACTCTTGCACAAAACAAGGGATAGACTAGGGGATTGATGCACAAAAATGTAATTTTGTCTCAAGGGATAGCCACCTAGAAGGTTTGGATGGCTCATGGGTGTCTTGTAGTAGGTGCAGAAGGTCTCTGTAGTTATGTGGTGTCGGTTCCACTTCCTTAAGGTGGCCTAGGAGGATGAATTACATCATAGTAGACTCTCGTCGCATGCTTACCCCAATCACCCGGTAGCTTGGGTAAATGTGGGAAGAGGGTGTTACATAGTGGTATCAGAGCATGTTTCGCCCCTCGAATTGGATGGACGTTGTGTTGGTCATGCATTGTTAATTTTGGGCAACTAGTTCCAAACTCCATGTTGCATTGCTCATATGATGGAGATGATATTTTTGTTGGATTCCTCTGTGGGAGAGGTGAAATATTGATCTAAAGATCATCATGTTTGGATGAGCATAACTTATGTTTTGAATTTATTTTCCACACATGTGCAAATTTTCAAGGTCGACCAGAATTGTAATGTAGGCTCACAAGCCCCAACAGAAGTGTCACTCACCCCCATTCATGGATATAAATTGGAGATACATGATGTTCATTTCATCATCAACTCATCTCACATGTCTCTCTCTCGTCTAATTGGTTCATACAGCCTTGAAGCAGCTTCTCTCTCCTCCACACTTGTGAAACAAGAAGCTGCAATTTTCAGACAGTTTTAGGGTTTTCTGTCAGCGTTGACTTTGGGTCAACCCTCATTGTTTGACTATGTTTTCTGCTCAGAAATTCCGATTTTTGAAGGTCTCATTGGAGGGCACATAAATCGAGGTCAAATTTTGACCTTTGACCGCATCGTTGACCACAGCATTGACTAATTTGACCGTAGATTTGACTGTTGCATTGATTGTTTTGTGGACTGGTTTTTGGGGTGAGTTTGACCTTGAAGGAAAGATGACTTTGACCGAGTTTGACTTAACCTATTTGGAGGTTGAAAGGGATGGTTTGACCAGCAAAGTCTTTGCTAGCTAGGGAATCTTGTTGACTATTGTAACAAACATTTTTCTCTATCTTTGTTGGATAAGAAGAATTACAAATTCTTGTATATTGTATTGGCTTGTCTTCTATCGATTTAATTTTATGTTCTATCAGCATTTACTTTCAATGGTTTTGTGATTGAAAATTTGAATTGGGCTAATAAGAAAGATTGAAGTAAACTGCATTAAGCATAGAAAATACCATGGTTATCTAAAATTAACATGGTATTAGAGCTAAGTTGAAGACAACGCCCAAGAAAGTGTGAAAAGAAATCACATAAGAAGTTGAATAATCAAGGACCGGGATCAATGGCCTCCTCATCATACA
Organism: Pinus albicaulis; assembly: GCA_034641835.2. Taxonomy (NCBI): domain Eukaryota; kingdom Viridiplantae; phylum Streptophyta; class Pinopsida; order Pinales; family Pinaceae; genus Pinus; species Pinus albicaulis. The sequence goes on from CM076570.1 coordinate 1,129,524,855, forward strand.
AGGGTTTCAAATCTGATGATAAACTGACTAACAAGTCTGATTATCATGCTTGGAAAATGTCTTTGGATTTGACATTGGAAGACCAAGATGTTATGGATTATGTGTAGGGGAAGATCAATGAGCCTCCATCGAATGCACCTGTTGTCACTAAGACAAAGTACAAGAAAGGGGAATTCAAGGCGAAGAAGCTCATTGGGGATTCTATTCATAAGCACGTGGTTCCTTATATCTCTAATCTGGGCACATCTAAAGAGATGCATGATAGGTTGGTTAGCATGTTCAGGGCTAGCAATGTTAATCAAATTTTATATTTGAAGAACAAGTTGAAGGAGATCAAGAAAGGCAGAGGAGAATCTATCAAATCATATTTCATGAGGCTCACCGAAATCAAGAATGATCTCTTAGCTATTGGAGAAGCCATAGCTGACTGAGAGCTTACTCTCATTTCTCTTGGAGGAATCCCCTGGGAATGTTATGTATTCAATACTACAATTCTTAATAATAATGTGATTCTTGATTTTGTTGAATTGTTGACGAGATGCACTCAAGAGGAGATAAGGAAGATGGAGAGAGACAAACCCTCAAATCGGAATGGAAGTGACCCTATTGCCTCCTTTGCTCATGCAAAGAAGAGGAACAATGATGGTCCAAGAAATAAAAATCATGGAATAGTGGGTCCCAAAGGAAGAAGAAGAGGAAGATGTTACACTTGTAACAAGTTTGGTCACTATGCAAGAGAGTGCCCTAATAGAAGGGACTCTCCCAGAGATTATGACAACAACAACTTCAGGGGGAATGGAAATCAAAGGAACAACAGGTTCAAAGGAAAGAGGAAGGCTCCCTCTAATTGAAATGGAAATGGTCTACCTTTCAAGAGGTAGAGGAATTCCAAGTATGACGAATCTAATGTTGTTGATAGGAAAAATTAATATATTCTTATATATGCCCTCTTTGTTGCATCTCCTTCTGACACCCTGGACAATTGGTTGATTGATAGTGGTTCCTCAAGGCACTTCACTGGATATAAGGAAGCCCTCTCTAATTTGATTGAAAAGGATACTAATTTGGAAATTATCCTTGGAGAAAATTCCACCTATGCCGTGAAAGGGACAGGGACTATGACCCTTCATCTAAATCAAGGTCAAGTCCTCTGCTTGCAAGATGTGTCGTACATACCTGACTTGAAGAAGAATCTAGTGTCTATCTCAGAAATGGAAGGCAAAGGATTCAAGGTGGAATTCATCGATGGAAATGTACGCATTTGGAAGAGGAACTTCAAAGAAGCATTCACTCTCGGTTTTAGGGTTGATACACTCTATCAAGTTGGAGGAAGTCCGCTAGGGGAAATGACATGTGACACAACTCTTCAATCTGATCTATCGTGCCAAAGGTTTGCACACCTTCTGTTGGGTATGTGTTATATTATTTCCACGACTATCCCCATGCGATGTACATTGCACTGGGCGCAGCAGGGGGGTCACAGGGGGGGCGGCAACACCCCGGCGAAATTTTTTTTGGTGTGCAGACCCACTCATAGGTGGACCCACCCATGTTTTGTGCATGATTTTTCACATGGTTTTGGGGTACGATGGTTTTCAGCCCCTGGTATTTTGTAGATCCGGTCAAGGGAAATACGGTTATGTTCTAATCCAGAGTTAATGGATTGGGGTTTATGTATGCTTCGACATGTATATATATGTGTTGTAACACTAAAAGGAATATAATGAAAAATCAAGCTGGTCGTCCCGATTTGGGATCCAGAGGAAAATCTCTGTGTTTATCTGTTTTATGTTTTATGCTCTCGCTATTGTTTATTTTCTGTTATAAGATTCGTGTGTAGATAATTTCTGTTCAGGGTTAAAACCTACATTTGGTATCAGAGTTGTTTCGACTTCAAGGGGACGCCTTTGTTGTTGAGGGTTTTTTGCTCGGGCCTGTGGTAGACCCTGTGCAGTGGGAGATCTGCGGGATCGATTCTTGCGGTGAAAGAAGATGGTGAGCGGCGGAAAGATAGAGATCGAGAAATTTAATGGTCAGAGTTTTGAGTTGTGGAAACTCAAGATGGAGGATCTGCTGGTGGATAAAGATCAGTGGATCGCGGTAGATACAGGTACTAAACCAACGACAATGTCAGATGAAGACTGGAAGAAACTGGATCGAAAGGCTAAGAGCACAATACGGTTGTGTGTCTCAGATTCAGTATTGTTGAATGTATCTGGGGAAGCTACGGCGAAGACCTTGTGGGAAAAGCTAGGGACTTTGTACCAATCTAAGTCTCTGGTGAATAAGTTGTTCTTGCGGAAAAAGCTGTATAACCTGAGGATGAAGGATGGAGACTCGGTGACAAAGCATCTGAACGCCTTCAATACTGTGGTAAGTCAGCTGTCGTCTGTTGATATTAAAATCTCAGATGAAGATAAGTGCATCAGTTTGTTGTGCTCTCTACCAGACTCGTGGGACAGTCTGGTTATTGCAATAGGTAGCAATACAACTACCTTAAATTTTGATGACATTGTCTCAGCCTTGCTGTCGGAGGAAATGAGACGGAGAAATATGGAGGGTCAGAATGGAGATGCCTTATCTGTACGAGGAAGGTCCCAGAACAGAAACAAGAATAAGGTTTCGAGTGGGAGATCTAAATCTAGAGGGAGATCTAAATCTCCTGGAAAGTTTGTAAAGGTGTGATGGAAATGCGGAAAGGAAGGGCACTACAAAAAGGAATGCAGATCTAAAGCTCCTGAGAAAGGAAAGGGATCTGATGAAGGTCCTTCTGCAGAGGCAAAAACCACCTCGGATGAAGGTGGGGATGTGTATTTGGCTTCTTCTTCAAATATACATGTAGATCATGAGTCATGGTTGATTGACTCAAGTGCATCCTTTCACTTCACTCCCCATAGGGAGTGGTTCTGCGAGTATGAGAAATATGATGGTGGTGATGTCTTCCTAGGGGATGATAGGAAGGCCAGAATCATTGGACGTGGAAAGTTCAAGCTGAAGCTGCAAGGTGGAAGGATTAGAACACTTCCTGGTGTTCTGCATATTCCTGCATTGGCCAGAAATCTGATTTCTATAAGCAAGATGGATGATGCAGGTGTAAAAAACAGTGTTCGAGAAAGATGCCTGCAAGATGGTTCGGGGAGCACTGGTATTAATGCGGGGAGTTCGGACTGGAACTCTGTACAAGCTACAAGGTAGCACTGTTATTGATGGGTGTAACAGTTCTATGGTTCCTGAAAGTGGAGCGGAAAGCCTAGTTGTCTCTGGAGAAAAGACCATGCTATGGCATCAAAGGCTTGGACATATTGGAGAGAAGGGCCTTCGGATACTGCATAGAAATGGTATGGTAGAAGGTATGTCTAATTTCTCTCTAGATTTTGATTTCTGCGAACATTTTGTATATGGGAAGTATAATCGGGTGAGTTTTCCTTCTGGTGCTAAGAGGGCGAACAAGATATTAGAACTTGTGCACGGTGATGTGTTTGGACCTGTGTCAGTTCCATCACTGGGAAATTCTGTGTACTATGTTTCATTCATAGATGACTTCTCAAGGAATACATGGATATATTTCTTGAGGAAGAAATCTGAAGTCTTTGACAAATTTAAAGAATTTAAGGCTCTGGTGGAAAACCAGACAGAGAAGAAGATAAAGGCTTTGAGGACAGATAATGGTGGGGAGTTCTGCAAGAAGGAATTTGAAGAGTTCTGTAAGAAGTGTGGTATAGCACGACAGAAGACTACTCCATACACACCTCAGCAAAATGGAGTTGTAGAAAGAATGAATAGAACACTGATGGAAAAGGCAAGAAGCATGCTGAGTGGTACCGGGTTAGGACAAGAATTCTGGGCAGAGGCAGTGGAGACTGCATGTTACTTAGTTAACAGATCACCTTCATCAGCGTTGGAGGATAAGACCCCACATGAGGTATGGACTAGTAAGAAACCCTCTCTTTCACATCTAAGGGTATTTGGATGTGATGCATATGTACATGTTCAAAGGAGAAAAGGACCAAGTTGGATAATAAATCTGAAAGGTGCATCTTTATTGGGTATAAGGATGGTTTAAAGGGTTACAAGCTTTGGAACCCAGAAACAAGGAAGGTTATGTACAGTCAAGATGTGGTGTTTAGAAAGGTGAAAGATGTTGTTACACATGAAGTCCTACCAAAGGAACCTGAGAAGATAGATTTTGAGCTAAAGGAGGATGAATCAGACTCTACAACAGAAGAAGATTCAGAAGAGGAAGAGCCACAAACCCCAGCTTTGAGAAGATCAGTTCGTGAAAGAAGGCAACTAGAAAGGTATAGTCCATTTTCTTTCTGTTCAGGTTTTTCCTTAACTATAAATGATGATGAATCCAGAACTATCAGGGAGGTAGTAGATTCAAAGGATGGAAAACTCTGGAAGGAGGCCATGGTTGATGAAATGGCATCCTTGCACAAAAACGATGCATGGGATCTGGTGGAGTTGCCGGCTGGAAGGAAGCCCATTGGGAGAAAATGGGTGTTTAAGAAGAAGATGAATGTAGAAGGCAAGGTGGAGAAATACAAAGCTCGGTTGCTAGCAAAAGGTTATTCCCAAGTGCCAGGAATTGATTTTGGTGATATTTTTTCTCCTGTTGCCAAAGTTACTTCTATTAGATTACTTTTATCTGTTGCTGTTGCATTTGATTTTGAGATAGAACAGATGGATGTGAAGACAACATTTCTTCACGGGGATCTAGAAGAGGAGATCTACATGAAGCAACTTGAAGGCTTTATGGTGAAGGGTAAGAAATAACTGGTTTGCAGGTTGAAGAAATCTCTGTATGGGTTAAAACAGTCACCAAGGATGTGGTATCAGAAATTTGATACCTATATATGGGGACTTGGCTTCACCAGAAGCAAGGAGGATCACTGTGTTTATTTTAAATTAATTGGTGACCGTGTTATTTATTTGGTCTTGTATGTGGATGATATGTTGTTGATTGGAAATGACAAAGAAATTATCCAAGATTTGAAGACCCAACTGTTCTCCAAATTCGACATGAAGGATCTTGGTGTTGAAAACTATATTTTGGGCATGGAAATTAAGAGAGATCGGGCAAAGAGGAAGCTCTGGTTAAACCAGAGGAAGTATGTCGAGACTATATTGCAGAGGTTAAATATGCAGGATAGTAAACCGGTGAATGTTCCTATTCTGTAGGTGTAAAGCTGTCTGCTGAACAGTGTCCCAAGACACAAGAAGAAGAGGAGTATATGTCCCGTGTTCCATATGCAAGTGCACTGGGTAGCCTGATGTATGCAATGGTATGTACCAGACCAGACATTGCACATGTAGTGGGAGTATTGAGCGGGTTTATGTCAAACCCAGGGAAGGAGCATTGGACAGTCGTGAAACGGGTTTTCAGATATTTACGTGGCACTGGTGATTATGGCTTGTGCTACCAGGGAAGACCAGGATTGGAAAGAATGTTGGACATCCCTGGTTTGCAGTAGAGTAGTGGAAATCTAGACCAAAGAAGATCTACAAGTGGGTATGTGTTTAGCCTATTTGGAGGTGCAGTGAGTTGGATGAGTAAAAGACAGTCTGTAGTGGCTCTTTCAACTACAGAGGCAGAATACATAACAACCACTCATGCAAGCAAGGAAGAAGTTTGGTTGCAGAGATTGTGTTCAAGTATGGGGTTAGTACAGCAAGCTATAAGGATAGACTATGATAGCCAAAGTGCAATTTTCTTGGCTAAGAACCCTGCTTATCATTAAAAGACAAAGCACATTGATGTTCAATATCACTTTGTTAGAGATATGGTTGAGGCTAAAAGGGTGTTGCTGGTAAAGGTGGACACTTTGAAGAATGTTGCAGATGCATTGACGAAGTCTGTGAGCACTCAGAAGTTCTCTTGGTGTAGAGAAACAATGGGTGTTAAAGAATTGGCCAAATGACTAAGCTCTCCTGTGGCCCCCCGTGGAAAGAAAACAACAAGTGGGAGAATGTTAGGTATGTGTTATATTAACAGGCTAACCCACCATGCCATGCTATTCCCTGTAAAGATCTGACGAGAGGTCACGGAGGGCGACGACGCCCGTGAAAAAAAATTGGTATGCGGTCCCACTCATGGGTGGATTACCATGTTCTTTGAGTTTGCACATGTGGTTTGGGGTACGATGGTTTTAGGCCCCTGGTATTTTTGTAGATCCGGTCAAGGGAACTACGGTTATGTTCTAATCCAGGGTTTATGGATTGGGGTTTATGTATGCTTCGGCATGTATATATATGTGTTGTAACACTAAAAGGAATATAATGAAAAATCAAGTTGGTCGTCCCGATTTGGGATCCAGGGGAAAATCTCTGTGTTTATCTGTTTTATGTTTTATGCTCTCGCTATTGTTTATTTTCTGTTATAAGATTCGTGTGTAGATAATTTATGTTCAGGGTTAAAACCTACACCTTCATTACAAATTCATTCCCGAAGCAAGGAAGATAGTGACAAGGATGCCCGATTTCAAAGATGATCATGAAATTATATCTTAGGGCTATGCCAAAGGAAATCATACAAGGGGACCATTCCCCTCAAGTGTCATGAAAACATCTGATATTTTTCAATTGATACATTATGATCTATCTAGTATGTTTCATGTAACATCCTTGGGAGGATGCTTATATTATATCACATTTATAGATAAATTCTCCTGCAAGACTTGGATATATTTTTTGAAGAAGAAGGACGAAGCATTCAAGTTTTTTTGTACGTTCAAGGCCTTGGTTGAAAATCAAACATGAAAAAAGATCAAACTATTGAGGACCAATAATGGAACCAACTATGAGTCGAATGAATTCAATGATTATTGCAGGGAAGCTAGCATTAAGAGGGATACCACCACTGTGTATACTCCTGAAAAAAATGGTGTTGTTGAAAGGAAGAATAGAACCATTTTGGAAGTTGTCTGTGCCATGCTTTATGACCAAGATCTTCCGAAGTTTCTATGGGGAGAAGCTGCCAACACTGCTTTGTATGTTCAAAATAGATGCCCACATTCTACATTGGACTCCAAAACTCTCGAAGAAGTCTTCTCTGGTAAGAAGCTCGATGTATCTCATTTTAGAGTTTTTGGAAGTCTTGTCTATTTTCATGTACCCAAAGAAAAGAGGAGCAAGTTGGATGCTTCTAGGAAGAAGGGAACATTTGTGGGCTACAATGAACCTCGAAGGAATATAGAATATATGTTCCTGGCCAAAGAGAAGTGGAGATATTCCATGATGTCACCTTTGATGAAGATGTTGCCCTCAGGAAGGTTATAAATCTTCCTGTCTCAAAGGAAGAAAAAGAAGAAGAAGAAGATGGAAGGCAGGAAGAACCGAAGGATGAACCAATGCCCGATGTTGAAGGTCCAATGGATCCTATAGATCCACCTTCTTCAAATAAAAGAAGACGTTCATGGCTAAGAGACACTCTCGAAGATGTTGAGGGACATGCTTCTCCTAGGGGAACATTCTGTGAAAGTAAGAAGCCAAATAGGTACCAAGGGTACCTAGAAGCCATAAGTACTATTATACAATCTTAGCATGGAACTTTTGAAGAAGTCGTAAAGCATCAAGTTTGGAAGGATGCTATGCACGAGGAATATGAGTCAATCATGAAGAATGATGTATGGGACATGGTCCCTAGGCTGAAAGATAAATCTGTTGTCACCTCGAAATGGCTCTACAAGATCAAACATGGAGCCGATGGAAGTGTTGAAAATTACAAGGCAATATTTGTTGCCCAAGGCTTCTCTCAAAAGGAAGGCATAGATAATAATGCTATATTTGCACTTATTTCCCATTATACCACCATCTGATCAATCATTTCCCTTTCTGCAGCACAAGGATGGAGTCTCCATCAGATTGATGTGAAAACTTCCTTTTTACATGGTTCAATCAAGGAAGAGATATATGTGGAACAACCTCTAGGGTTCAAGTCCAAGATAGAGACACATATGTATGCAGGTTGAAGAAATGCCTCTATCGGTTGAAGCAAGTCCACAGGGCTTGGTATGAGAGGATCGATAGCTTCTTGATGAAGCTATGCTTCACTTGAAGTGATGTTGATCCAAACCTTTATTTTAAGGTTGATAATTACAAGCCTCTAATTCTGGTTCTATATACGGACAATCTCTTTCTAACAGGTGTTGACCCTCTTATTCATCAATGTAAGATGGAGCTAGCTTCTGAGTTTGATATGAAGGATTTAGGACTGTTATTTCCTAGGCTTGGAGGTCTAGCAAAAGCCAGGTGATATTTTCCTTTCTCAAGGAAAATATGTCGTGAAGTTGCTGGAGAGATTTGGGATGGTGGACTGCAAGTCCGTAACTACTCTGATGGAACTCAACTTTAATAAGTTGTGTGGAAGTGTTGTTGGGCCCAAGTTGGGAAATCCTATCGATTATATTCAACTCGTGGGGGCCTTGATGTTCTTAGTGAACTCATGTCCAGACATATGTTTTGCAGTGAACACGTTGAGTCAATACATGGTCGAGCCTCATCACATTCACTAGATTGGTGCTAAGAATCTCTTAAGATATCTTCGGAGCACAATCAACCATGGGTTGAGATACACTGCCAGGAGTATGAGGCTCCATGGATATACCAATTTTGATTGGGCAAGCATTGTGGTGGATCGTAATAGCACCTGGATGTTCCTTCACTCTAGGTTCTACTTCGATATGACTTAGATGAGCAGGAAGAAGAAATCGATTGCTTTGAGCACCGTCGAGGCCGAATAAATTGCAGCGAGTATGGCCTATTGTGAATTTGTTTGGTTGAAAAAGCTCTTCAGTGAGCTATTTAGACATGTGTTGGATACCACCATTATCCTTTGCGATAACCAAAGTGGAATTCGTCTTTCTGAGAATCTCGTGTTCCATGATCGATCCAAGCATATTGATATTAGGTACCACTTTGTCTGGGACATGGTACAGCGAGGCACCGTAAGGCTCCATCACAATGGGACTAATGAGCAAGTCACAGATATTCTCTCAAAGCCCCTAGGGAAGGTCAAAATAATTAACCTTCCGTGAGAAGCCTGGTATAGTGGATAGAGCCTATCTCGACGGTCTCGCCTGAGTTGGACTATGATATCTAGGAGCTCCGGGGGGCTTGGGTATAGCTTCTTAGAGCTATAAGAAACCACAGGGAAAGTTTATCCTTACCTTGTTGGTGTGCTTCTTCCTCACTGTTATGATATTGAGCTAGTTCACCTTCTCTTTGATCTATGCCCCACATGCATCCTACCCATGGAGTTTTGGACTCATGGGAAGTACCTCTCATTTGTCCAATGAGTTGGGAAATGAGGATAGAGACCGATAGCATGACCAATGGATGCATCGGGGATTGTCGTACTCTCTAATTCAAGGATGGGTTGTGTCCAACAACTTGATCTAAGATCAAGCTTGGTTGAGATTTTTACCTCTAGAGTGACTTTAGGTCAATGGAGAGTGATGTCTTTGTGACTCACTCTCGTTTGTTTGCAACGAAGAGCCAGCAAAGAAGTTACAGCAAGATGACACAAGATTGCATGATGATGATGATAGTACTGATGGTACTAGATGACAGAATTGCACAGGTGGACGAATGGAGTTCTCCCTAGTTGAGAGGGAGTGTTAATTTTGGGCAACTAGGTTCAAACTCCATGTTGCATTTCTCATATGATAGAGATGATATTTTTGTTGGATTCCTCTTTCAGAAAGGTGCAAGATTGATCTAAAAATCATCTTGTTTGGATGAGAAAAACTTATATTTTGAATTTATTTTACACACATGTGCAAATTGTCAAGGTTGGACAAAATTGTAATGTAGGCTCACAAGCCCCAACAGATGTGTCACTCACCCCCAGTCATGGATATAAATTGGAGAGACATGATGCTCATTTCATCATCAACTCATGTCACACATATCTCTCTCATCTGATTGGTTCGTATAGCCTTGAAGAGGCTTCTCTCTCCTCCACACGTGTGAAACAGGAAGCTGCAATTTTCAGACTATTTTAGGGTTTTTCTGGAAGCGTTGACTTTGGGTCAACCCTCATTGTTTAAATGCATTTTTTGCTCATAAATTTTGATTTTGGAAGGTGACATTGGAGGGCACAGAAATCGAGGTCAACTAACCTTTGGTCACAGCGTTGACTAATTTGACCACAGATTTGACTGGTGTGTTGATTATTTTGTGGACTGAGTTTTGGGGTGAGTTTGACCTTGAAGGAAAGCTGACTTTGACCACGTTTTACTGAACCTATTTGGAGGTTGAAAGGGTTGGTTTGACCAGAAAAGTCTTTGTTGGCTAGGGCATCCTATGGACTGATGTAACAAACATTTTTCTCTATCTTTGTTGAATAAGAATAATTACAAATTCTTGTATCTTGTATTAGCTTGTCTTCTATCGATTTAATTTTATGTTTTATCAGCGTTTACTTTCAATGGTTATGTGATTGTTGTTAGGGTCCTATAAATATATGATTCATAATTTTTTAATTGACTTTGATAGTCTTTTAAATATGTACATACCTTGCTTTCTGCAAGTTGTTTTCCCATATTTTGAAAAAATGAAAAAATAAAAAAGAGGGTAAAAGTCCTAAAATAAAAATCAAAGGACTTAGAAAAATATAGACCCCAAAAGAAAAAGAGAAATAAGACCTGAAAGTGAGAAAATCCAAATGCCACTATTTTACTTTTTACTGCAAGAATAATGATTATGTGCAGAGTGTCAATAAATGCCATAAACCATGATCAGTTAAACAGTTTAATCTTAATTCTTCATGCTTTCAATTTCATGTTTTAGATAGTGAATAAAGATTTGTCAAATAGTTTAAACTTGACAAATCAGTAGATAGGTAGAGAATAATGAGGAGCTCAACAGTTTAATCTGAGCCCTCGGATGAAATAAGGGAGATCTAAATATTTTTATGCTTTGAAAGAAAATATTTTTAAGGTTGCAAGCCTAAATGCACCTACAAAATGAAGAAAAAATGTTAGAAATAAACATGGGTAGGTAGAAAGCAGTGGAGCAATCATGTAAATAAAATATCATCGGGCAGAATCACTAATTTCCCCTCCCCTATAAGTATTCAGTATTCTAAGCTATCAGTCAAACAGGCTCAGAGCATTTCTCTGACTTTTGTTGGGACCAGACCCAGGGCTCGATGACTGGCTAGTTAAAAATATTGAGTTCTTATGTTAAACCCACATTTATCATCATTAACCCTTCATTCATGCGTTAAAACCCCTTTTTCCTAAGTAAAGACACATTCTTAGTAAAATTGTAACCCTAAAATAATTAACTTCATCCCTTCAAAAGCATTCATAAAACCCCAAAAATACAATTTGTCCTAAATTAAAGTGTAAAATATTAAAAAAGACAACACTCATTTGCTTTGTCTATCGTATACACTTTACTTGGAGATAAAATGTGTTTATATTACATATCACTACCCTTTCATATTAACTTTTAACATATTTTTATTAAATCCCTAAGAATTACCCTCCCGTAGTTATTAATTCCATTATACTTAGAATAAACCCCAAAAACCAACTATTTTAACGTTTAGACCAAGGTTTATTATCTCCACGTGATAAATAAAAACCCCAAACTATAATCCCTTATCCCTTTGGTTTAAACCTATAGATTATTTAAATAGCACTTTATAATTCTTCAAACTATTAAAGGTTGTAAACATATATTTAAACTTCAAAATCACTTTTTATGTTTTATTAAAACATCTCACAAATGTTTTAAAAAACAATATTATTACCCCCACCTATATTCATATAATCCAAAGTTTTTGAATTAAACAAACGTTTAATTACAAAGTTCAAGAACAATGGCCACATATGCATAAAATCCTGCACTCATATATATTAATTAAACCCTTATATATATGTTTTAAACCTTATATCCCCTGCCACGTTTTAACCCATCTGCCTGTGCAAACATCCAGGGCCCACATTTTCATTTCAAAGCAACTCTCATGATGATTTTGACCCTTCGCTTTCAAAACTCAGATCCTACGGTGTAAACCCAATATTGCGCATAATAGTTATGCGGTCATTCCCATGCCAAAGTTGCATGAAATGGGTTGTATTGCAATTTTCTCCCTCCTCCACATGGTCCATTCTCATTAGATCATGTTCGTTTCATCTAAAATTGTTTACCACCAAAAGGCACACAATAAACCACCTGTGGTTTCTTCTCTTCAAAGACCAAAACCGCCCACTATCCAATGTGACCACCATTAATTACAGGCTATTATAAACCTAAAAACGCCTAATAAACTCCATATGCACCCATTAAACCATTTTCTCCATTTTCTATGCATTAATTCATCCCAATTGAAGAAAATAAACCTACATGTACATTGATTTCATGCTCAAAAGAAACCAGAAAATCCATTACAGTTGCTGTCAAGACCACTTAAAGCTTCAGTGCATTTCCAGAAACCTCCAAAGCCATTAGAAACGTATCTGATGCCTCAGAACCTGTTTTAAGACCATATACCTGCAAGAATAGGTACTCCTCGGAAAAATCAACCTTCCTGTTATTTGAAAAAGAGTTTCCTGTGAAACTGATAGCCATAAACCCTGTTTGCCCACAAAAAGAACTGTATTTGCCTTCAAAGAACGGATTTGCTATAGAAACCCTTTGAAAGATTCAAACTCTTTTACCAATTTTTAGAATCCCTAACTATTACACTCAATTACTCAGTACCAACAGAGTTAAACCTCCAGAGTCAAAATTCATTCCACAGGTTTTCCCAATTCATCAAAGCCATAATCCCCCCTTGCAGACCTGGATTTCATTAATGAATTTTTTATTTTTGCAGGTTATTAGCAAAAGAAAAATTTGGATAAAACAATCTCAATACTAGTTAAGGATCTGTTTTATTCCAAGAACTGACAAGGAAATGGATTCAAAGGATTTTCCTTAAAGATTCCAGGCATCAGAGTTAAAGTGTATCAGATGAAAGTCAGAGTGAAAGTTAAAACAAAGTTACAGAGCAGTCAAGGTAAAACATTAAAAGTAAATACAGAAGCAGTAAATGGTAAATAAAGATAAAAATACTTTCAACAACAATGAAGTTTAACCAAAGTGAAAGTAAAAACAATTAAAAGAACAGTAAGGTTAAAAGATGAAAACAGAGCAAGAAGAGACATTTTTTGTAGAAATTTCTTGTTTAAGTCATTATTTTGCAGAAACTATTGTGACCAATAAAAAATTAATTTTGCAAAACTGAAGGAGGTTTATGTTCCTAAGATGTCCATCTACAAAAACCTCTCTCACTTTTCTAACAGCCATTATGGATTTGGAAATATTAAACAATATTTTAAAACACTTTTTTCAAAAAATTCCTGTTAAGTCATCAGTTTGCAGAGAAGATTGTGGCCAATCCGAAATACATCTTACAAAACTGAAAGAATTTTTTGTTCCTAAGAGATTCATCTACAAAAACCTATCTCACTTTTTGCACAGGTGTTACGGAATGAGAGATACATTCACATATTTACAGCCTATTTTTCAGACTGTGCAAAGCTCTGTTTTACACATCGTTTTGCAGAGCCTATTGTGAACATCTGGAGCTGAATTTTAGGGAACTAAGAGAGATTTATCTCAAAAATATATTTATCTACAATAACCTCTTTCACTTTTTACATATCTATTCAGATTTAGAAATACAAAGGTATCATTGAACCCCAAGTTTGCAGAATTGCTGGAGCAAAATGCACAAAGAAAGGAGACAGTTAGTGACTTGGATGCCTCTTCATCAACTAAGAGTTGAGATCAAATTCAAATTATCCTCTTTGTCATCACCTATCCATAAAAAATAGTTTCAAATAGATGCATTAGTTTTGAGTGTCATTTACTTAAGTTCTATTTATGTAAAACAGTTGGAGATATTTGTAAACCAATCTTGATATTTTTTCAAGATATTCTAGTTTAGAATTTGTATAAATATTTCACTCTTTGAAGTATTTTGGTGGAATAAAATTGTTGGAGATTACTATAGATATTTTATTGACTTGAAAGCTTTGGATTTCGATTTTGAGTAGCAGACTGGATCAACTATTTGGCATCATACTTCAGGATCCCTATGATAAGCTATCTGGAGTGAAGTACTCTCTAAAACTTGTCATTGTTATCTTCTTTTGTTACATGCATACATTTGTGTTTTGATTCTAAATCAGAATGTATAACTAGGAGTATTACTATAGGACATGTTAATAGCACCCTATTTTTAACTAGTTATCATTTATTTGTTTTCTTCGGATTTCTGGTGTAGGGAACCCTTAATTTCTCCCTCTCCCATTTGACCTCTATCTACTACTTCCATTTTCCGGATCAAAGGATCCTCAAGTGCCCTTTACCCCGATCATACCACCTTACAAAACCAATTTTCCAAGATCTCCAACAGTTATCTATCTTTCCCTGAAGACATTTGACCTTTTAGGCCTTGATCCCAGTGCTCTTAGCTTGACTTCTCCATAGCCCAATGGAAAAGTAGATTTCCCTCTATCTATTCCTCCAAGTGAAATTTTCCCACCAAATCCAATAAAACCAAATCAAAATTGCACTTTCATAGCTATTCTAATATTCACAAATTAAAACAAAGTTAAACTTTAAAGAGAGAGCCCTCTCTAAACCCTAAGAAGGCTAGATCCTAGAGTTTGAAGTAGGTTTGTGGTTACCTTGGTGAGTTCTCTCTTGAACCTGGAGATATTACTGAGTGATAACAATTGCAAATCTAAATTGGGCTAATAAGAAAGATTGAAGTAAACTGCATTAAGCATAGAACATACCATGGTTATCTAAAATTAACATGCATTCATGTTAGTTGCATATGTGCTCCATATGCTTGTGGTCTATATGCTTGTTGCATATGCATGGTGTTAGTCATGGTTGTAGTTATGTCGCCATGTGAAATTTTATGGTGTTGTGAAATGTGTCGTCATGAGTGTATGATTGGTTGTGTTGTTTATGCATGTTAGTGCTTACATGTGGTCAAGTGTACATTGATATGTTTGTTGTTGTCATGAATGGCGCCTGGTATGTGATTGGTATAATCATGCATTGATGACTGGACTCTGACTAGAATGATTTCTATATGTTGATATGTCTATATGTTATACATCTATATGTTGTTATGATTATCTTTATACATGTATTATGTTGATTTGGGTGATCTTTCAGATGATATATCCTCTCCGAATTATGATAAGCTACATTGGTTGGTTTATGATTTGGTTTAGTTGACATAATATGCCTTGCAAGAAGAGATCAAGACGAATAGCAAGATGGTAGATTACAGATCATGAGACTCTCCTTATGGATCAGATGAGCAGCGTGGTGGCACTCTTCTAACTTGGCAGACACATTGAAAATCTTGAAGGAAGAAATAAGGATTTTTAAGGCGTGCAATGACAGAATCATGCAGGAACAAGAGAAACTAGCATAAGTTAATGCATTAATCCTTCAAAGTTTGTCATAATTGCAGTGATAGGGACCACTTCGAATTAGCCATGGATAGGAGGACATGACTAATGGGGCATATGGCACTAGATCTTATGGTGGGCACAGGTCGGACAGAGATGGCACAGTTAGATATGGAAGACTATTGGGTACTCCGAATAGGAGAGGTGATGAACATAAGTACTATTCTAGTTCTGGTTCTGACAAGAATTATGATCGTCATCGTTATCATCCTTATAGAAGGAGTGATAGGGGATACTTGCTAGATGAGTTTAAGAAAGCAAATCCACCTACTTTTGATGGAGATTTAAAGAAGTCAGAAGATGCATAGGCTTGGATACTTGGGATGGAGAAGTTCTTTGAGTTGCATAATTACATAGAGAATATGAAGGCCAGAGTAGCTATATTCAGCCTGAAAGGTAAAGAAAATATCTGGTGGGAAGATGTGAAGAGATTCAGAGGCATCAGGACAGAGGACTTGAGTTCAAGAGGATTTTCAGGAAGAAGTACTTGTTAGAGAGGTACTACGACAGTAAGGCCAAAGAATTCTATGAGCTTAAAATGGGATCAATGACAGATGAGGAATATACGAATAAGTTCCTAGAGCTATTGAGGTATGTATTGTATCTTAAATATGAGAAGGCTAAATTTCAACGATTTTTCAATGGATTGACATTAGCATTTCGAGATCGGATTAAGTATGATGAGCCTCGGTCACTTGAGGAAGTTATTGGGGAACTAAAGCACTATTACGTGCAATCAAAGTGTAAGAATGAATCTTAGCAAGGATGGAAAGGGAAGGATAAAGGTAAAGGTAAATGGAAACTGAAAAGAACAAGGCCTCATAATGCAAAAGAAAAAGAGAATGTTGCACCACATAATAAGTTTAATGCAGCAAGACAGGGACATGGGTCACAGTAGCAGCATAGAGGTGATGGTACAGGATGGTTGGAGTGTTGGAAATATGGAAAATAACATCTTAAGAGATATTGTCCGCAGAATTAGGGTGGTAGGCCTTAGATCTATACTGCACGGGAGGCACAAACAGTTGGGGATGTTGGGCAGAGCATTCCTCGTATCTATGCAGCGCTGGATAATAAGCAAGAATATCATTAGATATCTATCATTGAGATGGATGGTAAGCTTTGTGATCAAGTTGTTTATATTTTGATTAACCCTGGATCTAATTATAGTTATGTTAACCCTGACTTGGAGGATAGGTGTGGTTTGAATAAAGAAGTGCATGCAGAATATTGGTTAGTGCATTTGGCTACAGGTACCAAGAAAATAGTTCATCATTGGGTAAGATATTATGCATTTGAGTTGAATGGTATGTCTACATCAACACATTTGAATGTATTGTCATTGGGATCATATAGTATGCTTTTGGGTATGGATTGGTTATATCTTCATAGGACCAAAGTGGATTTTTATGACAAAGCCATTGAGTGCTTGGATGACAATGGAGAGCAGATAATCTCACAAGGTAAGAAGAAAGCAACATCACTTAGGATGGTGACATCTATTCAGGAAAAGTGTATTTGCCGAAAAGGGTGTTTGTTATTTGCAGTGCATATTTCTAGTGATAAAGGTAAGGAGGATGAAGATGCGGAAGTGTTGAGCAGGTACCCAATATTGCAGCAGTTCCATGATGTATTTCCTGCAAAGGTTTCAAAGTTTCCACCTCACAAGGAAGTAAACTTTTCTATTGATTTGGTACCAGGAGCAGCACCAGCATCAAAAACACCATAAAGGATGAGCATACTGGAGTTGGTAGAGTTGAAGTTGCAATTGAAGGAAATGTTGGAAAAGGGATACATTAGGCCAAGTGTATCACCATGGGGTGCACTGTTATTGTTTGTGAATAAGAAAGATGGCACTCTCAGGTTGTGCATTGATTACATACAGTTGAAAAAGGTGACCATCAAGAACGGGTATCCATTGTCAAGGATTGATGACTTGTTTGATCATTTGAAGGGAACAGAAGTGTTCTTAAAGATTGATCTGATATCCAGCTATCATCAAGTACGCATTGAGGAAGAGGACATTTACAAGATAGTTTTCCGAACTAGGCGTGGACATTATGAGTTTGTTGTAGTTCCATTTGGCTTGAATAATGCTCCAACTACTTTTATGTTTTTGATGAATAGTGTTTTGTGTCCTTATCTGGACAATTTTGTTATTGTATTCATTAATGATATATTGGTATATTCTAAAAATGAGGAATATCATGTCAAGCACTTAGCAGCGGTAACGAGATTGTTGAGAGAGAATCAGTTGTATGTTAAATTCAGTAAATGTAGTTTATTTCAGACATAGGTACATTACTTGTGGAATGTGGTCTCCAAGGAAGGCATAGCAGTATATCCAAAAAAGATAAGAGTTATCATGGAGTGGCCAACTCCTAGAAATGTGGATGAGGTAAGGTCCTTCATGGGGTTGGCAGGTTATTATAGGAGATTCATCAGGAACTTCTCACATATTTTTTATCCTATTACATCATTGCAAAGGAAAAGTAATAAGTTTGAATGGACAGAGGAATACGTGACCAGTTTTGATCATTTGAAGCAATAGTTGATACAAGCTCTAGTGTTAAATATTGAAGATCCGAACAAGGAGTTGGTGGTATGTACAGATTCTTGCAAGAGAGGGTTTGGTGGAGTCCTTATGCATGAAGGACAGGTTATATGGTATGAGTCATGGAAACTTAATGAGCACGAGCAGAACTATCTGACACATGATCTTGAGTTACCAGCAATCATACATGCATTGAAGATGTGGTGGCACTATATTCTAGGAAGGAGGTTTGTACTGATGAGTGATCAAAGTGGTTTGAGGTATTTATTTGACCAACCAAATTTGAATGCCAGGCAAGCTAGATGGTTGGCCACAATCAGTGAGTTCGATTTTGAGATCATATACATTAAGGGAAAAGAGAACGAGGTTGAAAATTCTCTTAGCAGTCGGATACAGGTGAATCATATAGCATCTATGAGCTCTTATGGGACAAACTTACAAGATAGGATCTTGCAAGCGGGTTAGCGGGATGTCAGGTACATGGAGCTTAGAAACAAGTTACATCAGAGTATAGGTACAAGTACAGGTATAGGTAGTGGTGCAGGTATAGGTGCATATGATGTGGACTGTTGTTTTACAACAGATGGATTGGTCAGGTTTAGAGATAGGATATATGTTCTAAACACTAGTGAGCTTAAGAAGGTGTTCTTGAGGGAGTTTGATGTGAAACCGTATTCAGGTCACCCAGGCTATCAAAAGACATTGACCACTGTAAAGAAATTTTATTATTGGCCAAATCCGAAAAAGGATGTGGCAAAGTTTGTGGCTAGATGTTTGGATTGTCAGCAGGTAAAGGCAAAGTGTAGGCATCCAGATGCAATGCTAAAACCGATTGCAATTCTAGAGTGAAAATGGGAGATCATTTCCATGGATTTCATCACAGGTTTTCCCAGGACATCCAGACAGCATAATTCCATCATGGTTATTGTGGACAAGTTGAATAAGGTAGCACACTTCATTCCAATGAAAATACATATTCAGCTAGTGATGTGGCACAGGTGTTCATCGGGAATTTGGTCAGATTGCATAATGCTCCAAAGAATATTGTGTCAGACAGGGATGCGAAGTTCACTTCCAGGTTTTGGAAGGAATTGTTTGTGGGATTAGGTACAGAGTTGGCCTTCATTATAGATTATCATCCATAGCCAGATGGACATACTGAGAGGGTCAACAAGATATTGAAGGACATGTTGAGGATGTATGTGATGCATCAGCAGCGAAAGTGGGAAGAGTATCTTCCACTGGTAGAGTTCGCTTACAACAATGGATACCAGGAATCATTAAGGATGAGTCTGTTTGAGTCATTTTATGGGAGAAGTTGTAATACTCCCATCAATTGGAATGGTCTGGTGAACAGGGTATTAATTGGACCAGACATGTTGGCAGAGATGGAACAGGAAATGCAAGTAAATAAGAAGAATCTGAAAGCAACACAGGACAGAAAGAAAATCTATGCAGATCGGAATAGGTTGTTTAAGGAGTTTCAGGTTGGGGAACAGGTGTACTTGCACATCAAACCAAAGAAGAGCTCCTTACAGATTGGATCATGTGCCAAGATGGCACTTCAGTATTGTGGACCTTTCAATATTCTTGAAGTGATTGGGCCAGTAGCCTATCAACTTGCACTGCCTCCGACAATGAAAATCCATGATGTTTTCCATCTATCATTGCTTAAGAAGTATGTTAAAGATGTTGATCATGTGATTGACTGGTCTTTATTGCAGGTGGATCCTAAAGGAGAATTCTAGATAGAACCTAAATACATTTTGTAGAGCAAGATGCTCATGCTCCGGAACCGAGTAATCGAGCAGGTTAAAGTGCAATGGAAGCACTTTGGGCCCAATGAAGCTACATGGGAGATGGTGGATCAGATTTGGGCTATGTATCCTTCATTATTTGTCAGTTGAGGCAAAGCGGTTTTGGTATGATGTTTTGGTATATGTTTTGGCATATGTTTTGGTGTGATGTTTTGGTATATGTACATATGTATATGGGTGCAAATACCACTATGAGCTATGGTTATAAAGCTCCAATAAGCGGTATGGATGTCATGTCATTATATTTGTTATGTTGTTATGTTGTCATGTTGGTTTGCTTTTCAATAGAGTGATCATTGTAAATACTACAACGAGCTAAGTTATAAAGCTCCATGGGTAGTGTGTTTGTTTTTCAACGGTTTGTTGAGGTATAAGTGTTGTTGAACACCGATGATGGTGTCCCCCAAGGGGGGGGCGTTGGTTTCTATAACAGCTCTAGTGAAAATTGCATGTAATAAAAGTTAATAAATGCAAAAATAATAACCACGGTTGTTGAGATACTTATTCCAAGTTGAATGTTGGGCAAGGCAACCTAGTGTGGGTGTTCATTTCGGTTATTATGGCTAAGGAAATTGGCAAAGGCTTTGGAAAGGAAAAGTGGCATTAATTGGCATTTATTTATGAAAATAATGGAAATTAGGAGAAAAGAAAGGTGAAAGGTCACAAGTTGCATGAGAGGAGAAAAATAATGGAAAATGAAGAAAATAGAGGCCTAATTGATAAAAAAGCTTATGAGGATCAATTGGTACATTTTGTTAGTGTAACCTTTTGTCAATTCAGTTTTGGAGCTCTCTCTCTCTCTCACTCTTGGATACTTCGAGTTTTCTTTGAGAAATTCAGCGTTGGATCAAGAAAGGAAAAGAAGAAGCAAAGATCAAGAAAGGAAAAGAGGGATCAAGCAGCTACAACGGGTTTTCTTGTAAGTATCGATTTTCATGTGTGATTTCCTTGCTAGATTTTGCATGCATGGTTGTGCATGTGTGTTCTTGGTTCTTGTTGTCATTGGCATGGATTTTTCTAGGTGTGACAGTGTTCTTCAGCCTTGCCTTGAAATTTCCAGATAGCGATGGTGTGATGGGGCTCTCATGTTTTGGTTGAGGTGGATTTTTGTATGGATTTGAAGTTGAGTGAGGTGGATCTCCGAAAGAAAGAACACATGGCTTAGTGATCCCTGAACCGGATTGTGCATTGTGGTATAGCCACTGGCCTATTAACCCCAGAATCGGATTGTGGGTTGTGGTAAAGCCAGATATTGTGTGCCTCGGTGGGCCTAAGAATCCTCGACTAGTGAATGGCGGGATATACGGTAAATCCTAGAGGTGGGTGCTCCCCATCAAGGCTAGGAATCTCGGGATAGGATATACGATAAAGCCTAGAGGGTGGAGTCTTGGTTAGGGCCTAGTGATCCGGTGTGGATTACAGTAAAGCCTATAGACTAGGAGACAAAAAAATTCCTCATGGTGTAGGTGGATAAATCCAATGGCATCCATGCTTGTTTTGGCCTAGTGATCTGGTGGAGATCATGGTAAAACTTGGTATTTCATGTTTATTGTTTTGGCCTAGTGATCTGGTGATGATTGCAGTAAAGTCGGTTTTTATTGATGAGAGTGAGGTGGTTTAGCCTCGGGAATCCCTGGTTGGTTCTTTTGGTTTGAGTCCCACATCCATGCTTGGAATATGGCACGAGGGTGATTGGTTGAAGAGAGATTTGGCTCAGCCAATCTATAGTCGGGTGGAATGTAGACTCTCCCAAACCTGGTTGGTCTTTGTATACATTAATATGAGGTTCTTTCTCCTTGATATTTCATGAGTAATATACTTGTCTATATGTGGATTCTATGGTTGATGTACCCTTGATATTTCTGTTGCTACTATGCTGGTTATAAGCATGTATTATGACAATGATGATGTATGGCTCTCGTCATTTTTTTTGTAAATTAATGAATATATGACCTAATAGATGATAATGCAACTAATGTGATGAGACAACAATGCTTCTTAGCGATTCTCAGATAAGTATGAGACCCCTATGCTCAGATCTGTTGTTTAAACCTGTAGATTACATATTTGTGACATGTTTGATAAAATGCTTATCATGGCTAGTGGGGGTCCAATCAAGTCCTTGTTCATGTGATTGAATTTACATCGTTATCCGTTGTTATCTTTCATTTCTAGAAGTGTCATGGATATATGGATAGTGACTTGAGCCCTGGACTTGAAAGTGGCACAAAAATTGGGGTCACGGGCTCAGAACTACTAGGAAAACTTCCCAGTAGCACGCATTCCCATGGTGTGCGAGCGACTGGAGGGTTCCAGTCGCACTCTTTCCCATATCAAGGGAGCGACTAGGGAATTGATGCACAAAAAGGTCAGTTTGTCTCAGGGGCTAGCGATCCGGATTTATGTAGGAACGCAACAGAATACAGAAATAACCATAAACAGAGAGATGCAGCAGAAATAAGGCTTCATTTCATTAATATCAAATAACAGAAATATGCTTACAAACACAATGGAAATAAAATAGCTAGGGTGCTAGTAGCAAATCTCTGAGAAGAGATGTGTCAGCTACAAACCTCTGAATTGTGTTACAATGAGGCTCGAGGGCCTATTTATTATGGAGAAACAATGGAGAACTCTAAACGTCCAAAAACCTAACCCTAGGAGATGAAGCGACAAAACTATGGGGCCCGTTTGGGTAAATTGGTGTTTCAACTTCCTAGGGACGTAACTTCGGCATACTATCTCCATTTGACGCACATGATACATCATTGGAAAGATCTATCCGAGGACTACCAATGTTGCCACGAATATCAATTTCGGAATGAAATCATGTTAAAAACGATGCCCAAAAAACATCGTTTAGGGCCTCAAAACGGCTCTGGAAGTTCAGGACCCGAAAAACTGCTAAAAATAGTAAGTTGTGCCGAAACTGAAAAACTGAAAGAGACAATGGTGGGGCCCCAAGTGGAATAGGCGAGTGACCACCAACATCCACCTGGATCAGCTAGCCACCTGGAAGGTTTGGATGGCTCATGGGTGTCATGTAGCAGGTGCAGAAGGTCTGTGTAGTTGTGTGGTGTCGGTTCCACTTCCTTAAGGTGACCTAGGAGGTTGAATTAGATCATAGTAGCCTCTCGTCACACGTTTACCCTAGTGGATAGGGTAGCTTGGGTAATTGTGGGAAGAGGGTATTACAAAGAGCACGAAGAAGGTAGGGTAAAATTGGATTGTTACAGTGGGAGAAAAAGGGTATTAGAGAGTTGTTACGTTCGATGTTGAATGTTGTAGGTGATGGTAGTGGTTTGAGGTTTATTCATAAACATTGTTGAACAAAAGTTAGAGCAAACTAAGAACAATGCCTTTGTGGAGTTAAGGAATGTTAAATCAATATTTTTTTGTGCCCTAGATCAGTTTTCCCTAGTGGAGTTAAGGAATTGTGAGTCAACTGATTGGAAATCCGTAAGTAAGGTGACAAAGGAGCACACTTGTCATTGTGCGAGTGTGGCTTGATTTATCCCTAATTTTGGTCAGCTTTGGAGCAGCAAAGAGACAAGGAGAGGTAATAATTGAAGACATTATGAGTTAGCAAACTTGGAGGAGCAAGAGAGCATCTAGAGGGAAGACTTGTATGAGCCTATGATCAGTCATCCTTGGAGCAGCAAGAGTGATTGATAGTTGCAATTTGAGAAGTTGAAGATTCAAGCATCCTAAAGTTGCAAGTCTTGTGAGTAGCAGAAGAGGTGGAAAAGGAACTACCATAAGTGTTCAAGGTACATGGACCGAAAGGGTTGAATGAGTGCTCTTTCAACAAGTCAAGTGTACTTCTTTTAAGGAAATATTGGTATTCATAAGTTATTGACTCCAAGTCGTATTTGTCCTTATATCAAGGCTAATTGTAAGGGCCATGATCCCTGATACAGGATCCCTATGTTGGTTGTATTAAAGTTTGTATTATAACAAGTTTTAGGTTAAAAATGTCTTATGTACTAGATTGATTCAATGTTGTACATTTTCCATTGTGCAAAGTGCTAGTGTTGTGGTATTTCAGTGTGTTTATGATCATGATTTTAGACATAGACCTATAGCTAAAATGTCGTGGCAAATTCAACAACTCATGCATCCATGAGTTCTCCCTCCACTACATTTGTGCACTCAGAATGTGGACTCTCATTAGTTGATCCTTTTACCATGGCACTTGGCCATGAAGTCTTCCCCCTTCATTGTCACTTGATCACACCAACACTTATTGATTAAAGGCTTTCCCTAGCAAATGCCACCTCCCCTTGGAGGTTAGAAGCGCCTAATAGGATTCACTGCTTGGCAACCCCTACAAAGTTAGGGAACACCTTTACAAGACTTGGTCTAGTTAGATATTTGAGGCTAATCTCAGTTTGAAGTATTAATATGCCCTTAAGAATGTTCCACTTGGATGCATTTATGGTCTTGGTCTCTAATGAATGGTTGCTTTCACTTGAGTTTAAGTCGGTTTTTCTAGGTGGTCTAGAGGATTAGAGGCCTTGAGGGCAACTCATTCCACACAATTCCTATAGCCATATACTACATCCCAAAGAGCATGATGACTTGGCAGATGCATCGTTGCTCATTTTTGGCAGAATGTTGGACCTTTTGATCACTTGAACAATTGAAATACATCCCACAACACCCCCTAGGAGCTAGAACGTTGAGCTTCTCTTTCCTAGCATGGAGGATTCTTGATGATGTACCAGTGTACCTAGCATTGGCCTAGGCTAGTGTTTAGACTACTTGATGGGCATGCCATGATCCAGAGATGAAATGAGGATGGTCATCATTTGTATGATTGAGGAGGGCTTAGTGCACCTAATGGAGTCCTAACACTAGAGAGAAGAGGCAACACATTGCTCACTTGACACCCATGGAGATGACTTGTGGCACCCACAACTGGATTTTGGATCCTTGGAGCTGCTTTGACTTGTGATTTGGGGATTATCCTCGAATGGAGGATGATCAGGATGCTCAAAGACATTTTCAACCTTGAATTTTCCTTGATGGAGCATTTTGAGCCCAAAAAGGGCATGACATCATCACATTTTTAGCCCTACGGCTTACACGTGCACTTATAACGGTAAATTTTGTTGTAAAAGCTAGTGGGTTGGCTTGTAACCCTAATTTACTTTTTTCCCACTCAATCAAACTTGTGTAAACGCTTGTTAGTTAGAAATTACGTGAGGTAGACCTCACATAAATAAAAGGTCACCTCAATCATTCATTCATCACCGCTTGTGGATTATTTCGGCCTCTTTGAGAATTTCAACCAAGATCTTGTATCTCGCTACTCTTGTGGAGATCTGATCTTTGTGTATTTTTTATATTAGAGACTAGTCCTTGTTGTGGAAACATCATCTTGGGATAAGAAGGGATTGCTCATTGATATCTTGTGACAACTTTTATTGTTGAATATCTTTTATGGTTATTGTATGCAATGTATCTTGCTAGGGTTTATATATTCCATGTCTAAATGCTTATCTTTATATGAAATTCTATGTGAAAATATTGCATGCTTTAATTAAGAATCCTGAACTTCCCTTGAGAACCTCCTCTAAGTGAGTGTTTATCTTGTTTCTATCCCCGTATTGGATGATAGCTAGGGTTATAATAAGAAAACGTAACGCTTTCCCCCTTACTCCCTTCCAAGGTTTGATATTTCTATAGTAAAGTTTCCTTTAGACCCCAGCACCCAAGTAGTTAGCAAGCATTGGCATCCATATTGATGGTCAAAAATCAAAAGCATTCAAACTCTCTTATTTTTCTTATCTTCCTAAAATTTCAGCCCTAATTTTTTTGAGCTAGTTGGAGGACATTCTACCTTGTCGGTCCTTTAAACATCAAAAACTAACAATTTGTATGTTGGAAATCGTTCTCTAGGGCTAATATCATCAACCCTGGACAATTCTAGGGCTAGAAAACCCTAATTCTATACTAAGGCTTCAACTTAAGGTCAAATAAAAGTTTGTGGGTCTTGTTGTTGATTATATCTTTATAACACACATTTTCTCTCTCCTTGTATGGTTAGTTGTGCTACCTTTGAGTCATACATCAAAAAGACTAGTCTACAAGTCCTTTATAGACTACTTCTAAAATACACTATTCCTTTTCTAGTATAATTGAGCTCTATCCTTAGCCTAAGTATATTGGATAAGCATATTCAATTGTCACCTTTAAACCCTAGACCAAGAATATCCTTTAGGTGACCTAAATTGGGAAGCCTCGTGTGTGGTAAAATTCCACTAAAGACCAGGAGGTGGATTGCTTCGGTGACAGTGGCATCCACCTCATTGTTGTCTCTTGGTCTGGTTCTTGTCTTGTGTGGGCTTTCACAATACTTGCTACATTTTGAGGCAAGATGTACTACCCATCTATTAACAAGTGTCGGTCCTTGAGTTCTTATGTCAAGGAGACCCAAACCCCCTTGTCCCTTGGGAAGCATACATATTCCAAGCACGAAAGGAATCCCTTTCAACCCACCCTGCTTGCCCCAAAGAATACTTCTGAAAATTCCAACATTCTATATGTTGATTGAGAAGGTAAAGTTACGAAGACTCATAGATGTCCCTTGCTACTAAAATTCTATCAACAATTGCAACCTTCCAGAAAAGAGGCAGATCAAGGTGAAAACAAGCTTGAAGTTTTGTTTTCAAACATGGCCATGATCCACCTCTACCAATCAACAAGACAGATCTAGATACAAAAGGGAATACCTAAACACTAAATGATCTCACCAGGTTTTATAATCCTCCATTCATGGCTCAGCGAATGCAAAAGGATATCCTAACCAACAACAAATGCCTCTATTTTCTCCTCATTAACCATCACTCTAGCAATTTCTGCAGATGTATAGAGAATAGTACCCTCTATTGTCCACTAATCACTACACCAAATAAGGGGTTAAGACCAAGTCATCAGCAAAGTCAACATTGAGAAGTTGACTACAAACATTTAATTGGATTTCATGCTTCGTAATTCCATCTTGGATTTCTCAAACATTGCTAAGTTGCGTTGCTCTCACAAAATTCAGAGTCTTGGTATTGTTCTAACTTTTAAGCCCTCAACCTTATCTACTAGTTGCTCCACTTTACCTTTTAGAGCAACGACTTCCCCAATGAAAATGGCATCTTGCATACTGCACTTTTTGCAAGTCATACTCCTAGATGATCTATACAATAATACAACATTTGGATATCAATGCATGTAAAACTTCTCTGGAAACAACTTATGTTGTGTCTTCCCCTACAATTACCTTTACTAACATTCATTTGCATTCCCCAAACTCTCCAATCAATTCAGGTTGAGGGATGAGATTGCCTGAATCTCAGGTCAAGTGAGATCATTATGAATTGAGTAGGTTGTCCCAGTTCAATTAAATTTCTATATATCAAGATTTTGGGGAAAAATCAAACTGCTTGTTTGCCAAAATGTCTGCCACCTTGTCAAAAAAAATTATATAGGTAAAGCTGACAATAAATCTCTGAATTTTCAATTTAATCCATTCACTAAGCCTACAAATGCTAAAACTTTATATTCCTTGAGGTATAGGAACTGTTCATAATCTCCATGGTTAAGTTTTAATCACCATAGCAATTTAATCATTATTGTTTGCAAGTACCAGCTCCAGGCCTGTAACCAACACTTGCATCTCTGCTCAATTATTTGACTTCAGATTAACAGTAATTTTATGCAGATATTACCTCCTGAATAGGCAACATGCCCCTCTGCCCCAGTTTTGCCCAGGCTTCCCTTCACTGCCCCAAAATACCGTGTTTGATTATTACAAAAATATTATTAATGCATCTTAGAAGGCAAAGCATGGTCAGAACTTTTGTTATATAGGGAGGGAAGGTTCGTAATTAACAAAATCAACAATTTGGTAGATCAGCCTTACGGAATGAACTCAAAAAGGCTTGTCCACCAAGCAAAGATAAGAAAATGTTTAATTGTACAATTCAAATTATTGTGATGGTAAGAAGAAAGGCGAAGCATGTAATTATAGAGCTAAGAATTGATTCAAGAAACTTTTACAGGAAGAGGTTAGAAATAAATATATACAAAGCGGCAACAAAAGTAATACTAGCATTATCACATGATATATGAAAACTAGCATTATCACGGGATTTGTAGAGATATAACCTGTTCGAACTTTAATAAAAGGAAGAAATAGGGAACATTTGCCAAATTAATAGGGCAAAAAGGCATGGAATCATAGAATATGGAGATTTTCATAATGTGGCATGAAATTGAATGAAGATTTACTTTATTAATCACAAAACAAATTTAAACAACATGAATACTATAAATTTTAATTTAAATTCCAGAAATTAGTCAAGGGCTGAGATGAGATGAAACAGTACACTAGAATGCAAATTAGATGATAACTAATCAAAATGCAGATTTCATCGAATAAGTTCCATTGTAATAAACTATACTGTTCATCCTATACCCCAATTACTCAAAATAGTAAATAACTAAAGATGGATTTACCATATCACTGGAAAGCATGATTGCATATTGCTAACGAGATATTTCTTAATGATATACACAAACAACCAATACTGGTAACCATGTTCAGCCAAGAGACAGACCACATCGCATTGTTGCATTTATAAATATCATTCTATAGGTATGTTACATCCCTAGCAAAAAGGCAATCATGAGCATATTCTTAAATTCCAAAGTGCATCTCTTAATGGCTAATTGTGAGTATAACTGGTCTAATTATGTGCAACAATGGAGAAGCTTGAGTGATTATTCCTTTTGCCTTCAGTACATGTCATCCAAGGTTCATGCCTCTGCTTCTCAGAACAATTACCAACCTATCTAGAAAACTCAAACCACTGGAGTTAGGTTATCAGTTCCAGTATGTAGCTTATCTTACTGTCGATGCCAGAGGCAGTCGCCTTAGCAATTCATTAGGCATCAGAGAGCTCTTTCTGAAATTCCTACTAGACTCAAGTGAATGATCTCAGTAACAGTATGCAGTAGTTGTTTAACTCACTATTACATAAAGTTATCTGAACATCATTGTGTTGGAAACCACCATTAACTCTTCTCGTGATGCCATACTGTTGTTAATGATAATCTAAACCATATAAATCTATGTTTCCTTCAGAAGTGGCTCAGTACTCATCCAGCCCATGACAATGGCAATCTCATTTTGAAACCTCTAAGAACGACTGGGAAAATGCAACAAGCTCAGGTTAATCTCTGAAGTCCCCTTACTCTTGAGGCATAGATGCCCCACCTGCCCTTTTCTGTTAAATCTGTCTCCCACTCATCTTCACCTACTATATATCGCATGCTTCTGACATCAAGTAGGCAAGCTTCTCAACCAGGTTATGTTTCATACCACTATCCCAGTCTTCATTTATATGTTTCTAAATTATTGTACAGTCACATTTTAACCCTTCAGCTCCATTGCATTACAAAAAAGTAATTGTGGTATATTTTGTAACCCTAAAAGTTGGATAATAATGAGACTTCATTTATCTTCTGATATTAACATTCAATGCCCTCCAGAGAACTGCACTTTTGTTTTCAGAATTTATTTCAGATTCAACAATTCAGCTTTAACTTGTTCACAGTGTGTTCGTGAAGCCCTTTCCCACAAAAGTGGCCTCACCATCTAAGCTCTGTACAAGACACATGTTGATACCTTTACATTCTCTTTGGAGCGGCTTCTTGGGATGCAAACTCTGATTTATTCTCTAAACTTAATAGAAGTATCATCAGAATTTCTGCCTTTGTTTGCTGTAAAACTAGATTCAGCATTTCTGACATATTGAACAGCCAATAAGCTTATGTCTTCATCTGTCCTGTCACAAGAAGGAACATTTCCCTCATGAGCATACTTTTTATCTTCATTACAGGACAGGATCAAATTTCTGTCCAAAGATTCATTTCTGTCAGCGTTATCTGTAGATGAAATGACATCCAATCTCTCTCGCCCATCCAAATTCAAGGAAATACCAGTTCCGATAATGCCTGAAGCAGTTAAACCACTATGAAATTTGTCTAGTGCAATGGACAGTTCAACAATCTGTTCAGAATTTCCAATATTTCTCATTTGCTGACCTTGGGATGATGATACGGTCCCTTTGGTTTCACTAGAAGCAATTTGCAAAGAAACAAAATCCTGCCTTCCTTGAATTTCATCTGGAATGCAAGCTGCCATGTTGCCATTTTCTAAACCCTTACAAGGCCTTAACCCATGCACTGTAGACATCTCATCAATCATACTTTGAGAAAGAACCTGAGATTCACATTGACTACCATCATTTATTGCATTATTGAGTTGCATATGGCAAAAATTCTGAGCTTCACAACTGTTTTCTGTGATGTAGCATAAAGTGTTTTCTCTTTTAGAATTAAATTGATCAGTTCCATGACAGTCATTCTCAGACTGGTTTTGCTCTGAAGCAAATGAGATTGTAGATTGCTCTGGACCAGGGTTTCTATCTCTGTATTGATTTTCTGTGATGTAGCATAAAGTGTTTTCTCTTTTAGAATTAAATTGATCAGTTCCATGACAGTCATTCTCAGACTGGTTTTGCTCTGAAGCAAATGAGATTGTAGATTGCTCTGGGCCAGGGTTTCTATCTCTGTATTGATTTTCTCTGCTGCTGTCAAAATAGGCATGAGAATGTTCAAACAGACTTTCAGAAATGACTCTAGGACTATAATTTGGCTGGGTTGATATGCTTAAAAATGGACATATTACAGTTCTTCTACCATAAGAACCTTGAAGAGTTACTCGACAAACGGGACAGGTTGAGTGTTGCCTTAACCATACATCAATACAGTTGATGTGAAATGCATGGCCACAGGTAGGCAAGACCCGCAATATGTCCTTCTCTTCATATTCTCCAAGGCATACTGTACATCTGTATAAGCACATTTAAAGAAAATGTCATTTCATACTCGGTAATTAAAAGACACATGATATTTTAGTCAAACTCAAAATCAGCATAGTAAATCAAGAGAGGCAAATTCAAAAGCACTTGAATGTACACACATCCCAAGAAGCATAAATCTGAATTTCTGTAAACAAACTACCTCAACGACTTCAATAGTAGCAAGCATTTCAACAAAACCAAAGTACAAAAAATCGTCCAAAAAATCGCCGATTAAATCGGCCGCTTGAAAAAATCGCGATAACATCGCGATTTGTTACTTTCAACAAAACTTCATGGATATTGAGAATGGTGTAATCTTCACATGTGGCTATTGCCATCTTATATTGGATCATTGATGCATTTAATTAGGCATTAATTATGGCTAAGGCCATCATTTATTGTAAAATTAGTTTATGGTTAAGGCCAAACAATAATCCTCTTGGGGAGTGCATCCTACTTACATGGGCCCATAACCCCTCTTGGAAGGACATGCTTGCACATGAATACACAACTCAAACCTTATTTGTCATACCATCTAATGTGATCATGTACTCATTATTTAGCCTATGGACAACATTCTTTTATACAAGTGAGTAAGCCTACAGGTATTGTATCTTTCACATTCTATCGTTCTATGACTCTTTTAATGTTTTCTCTAGCCCATCTTTTGGACAGCTCTAGCACAATTGTTTAGTGTTGTTTTCTCCTTCCTTTTGTAGGTCTTTAGGTTTGTTGTTGGGTTCATTTAATCCCCATTTTCTCTTGTGATCTCAAAGTGGTATCAGAGCAGGTGTAAACCTTTCTTTACCTATTTTGCTGCTGGATAGGTTATTCTTCTTGGTTGTTTATGCTGGTATAGTATATACTTTTTGTGATCAGATATTGGCATATGGAAGAATCTCCAAATTAAGGAGTTTAGGGGCTGCTTTTCCCGGTGTTATTATTGGCTGGAAAAAGGAACTTTCTTTGAGGTGTTTTGGCTATTTTGTGTGCATTTAACAGAAATCTTGTCAATAAATTGATGTGCCCAACATTAGGGTTTCTTTGCTAATTTTTATTTGGGATTTTCAGCAGCGTATCTGAGGCTATTGGTTGGTAGCACCACTGTTATTGCGATTTAGAACCAAGGTTTCAGATCATCCCCTGCTGATTTATTTCGGAAGATTTTTTAGCCAAAATTATAGAGATTTTTTGTTTAGTGTCTGATACCCACCAAAAGTGGGTGGACCCGTAGAAGAATTCTTTCTCCCATCATCTCTTATAGCTGGCCAGCCAGCAGCCCTTGAGAGTCACTACTAGCTGATAACGATGTGCTGTTCATATCTCCACCACCTGCATGAGTCATGTGTTTCCTCACCCATTTGGCAAGCACACATGTTGGAAGTTGGGCTTCCGATCAAAAGGTATTTTTTTATTTTGCAATCGGATGTTTATGCTTGTTTGCATTTGGGCATTTGACATGGATTATTGGGTAACCTAGAAGGAAGAGGGGTTTTGACCATAATCTTGTTCCCTCACCTTAAATGGGGGGGTTAAACTTTCATCCTAGTCCAGTGAGACCTCCCGTAATGGCCCAATGTATATAGGAGGGGCACTACTTAGGAAACCCTGATTGAGATAGTGTAGTCTCATCTCTCCCTATTCCATATTTACCACTTTCCATCTTACATTATAAACCCTATATTCCACCTCCCTTCTTTGGGTTCAACTGACCATTGGTTCTCTAAGATTTGACACCATACATCCTCATACGTGGGTAGGGCCCGAAACTTTTCCCTGGGAGGTTGATGCCGCTAAAAGAACAAGAAAAAACATATGATGGCCACAAGCAAAACAAAAGAAGATCAAAATGCAAAAGATGGTTGGGACATACACATTAGCACATGGGCAAAAGCCTAGCATGAGCTCTACCTTACTCATTATGGCCATCCCCCAGTTCCTGAGCACATGTTGCTCTTCATATTACGAGAATGAACCCTTGCATGTCCCAACCCCTAATGGGCATTGAGTTGCCTCATCATTAAGGGGGTAATAATTGTTATACATCATACAACGCAAGCTCTAACCCTTTGAGCTATGAGCAGTAATACAAAGAAAAATCAAGAAAAAGTAAAAGGCGCACAAGAGGGGTGGAAAAACAAAGGCCGAGTTGGTAACTCGTGCATCCACGATTGCTCCTTCCCCACATCTGCACACTCAAAATGAGGATTCCCATCATTATGATCCTTTTAACCATGGCACTTTGCCATGAAGTCTTCTCCCCTTCGTTCCATCATTAATTACATGAAACCTATCAATTGAAGGGTGGACCAAGGACATGTCACTTCCCCTTGGGGGTTGGAAAGTTGAAACACCTAATAGGGTGGTCTATTAACCACTCCCAACTAGGGAGGTAACATCATTGCCAGTTCAAAGCCTTAATTTTGGAAGGGAAGTCTTAATTGAAATGTCGGATTGCCCACCACTTACAAACTTGGTCCACTTAAATACAAAAAATGATTAAATGTACCTAATAATGTAGTTGCTAGCACTGGATATTGTGTGCAATTGTCAGGTGGTTCCACAACCATGGCTTGGGAAACTTAACTGGGGCCCAGGCCTTCCAAAGGAGCGTATTGACACCCACATGTGAGGTGTTGAGAGCCATGGGACTCCAAGCAGCAACAAAGCATCTTACATCCTTGTGGGCACCTCCAACACCCACAATGTTCCAGCACGTTGCCCTACATTGATGAATTTTATGGGATAATGCACTTGGACCCAACATGCCCCTAGTCGGCTTAGCACTATTAGAAAAATGGTAGTTGATCAAAGACCCAGAGGAGGATGGTCTCACACTTTGAGACATGGGAGGGCCAGCACCACCTTGAAAGTCGCCAACGTTGGAGCAAAGATAGGCATTTTGGCCACCTGGAGACCCATGAGACCACATTTTGACCCCGAGATGCAATTTGGGGGTCCACAAAAGGAGACTGACATAAACCTAAGAGCCAACCCTAAGGAGATGATTTTGGAGGCCTCTTCACTAAGCACTCAACTAGGCACCAAGAGACCTCAATGCATCACCTAAAGGAGCCTATGCATTGATGCAGGAGCATGAGGCTCGAGGAAAAAGGACTTCATTTTTATTCCAAAAATACAAAAAAAAAGTTTACAAGCAAAGGAGTGGGTTCCTTTAGCTGTCAATTTACAGTTTTTAGTAGATAAGGTTTGACTAGTACTTAGGGGATTCGAGCTGTTTAATATTGGATTCAATGTATTTAGTTGTTAGTTGATAAATTTAAGGAAAATATTGTGTAGAGAAATTTTATCTAAAATTGGACAAATTCGATCCATAGAATGAGATCAATTTGGTTGTATGAACACTATTTATGTAAAGTTTGAACGATGTGAATGGGGATTTTGGCTGTAGAAAGTTTGATTTCCAGAAATT
Organism: Pinus albicaulis; assembly: GCA_034641835.2. Taxonomy (NCBI): domain Eukaryota; kingdom Viridiplantae; phylum Streptophyta; class Pinopsida; order Pinales; family Pinaceae; genus Pinus; species Pinus albicaulis. The sequence goes on from CM076570.1 coordinate 1,129,559,078, forward strand.
GATGCCTCTGTGTGTGAATGTCAAATCCCGGAGGGTTCTAATTATCCTTTATCCTTCGAAATTTCTAAGTTTATTTGGTTTCCAATTGAGTTCTGTGTGTGTTAAATTTTTGAAATTTGTGTGCTTTCGATTAAACTCCACAACCACTATGAAATGGAAATAGTTTGATTGTATTGTTAAATGGGAATTATCAGTTGTCACTATATGCAATAGTGGACTTCAAAAGAATAATTAAGCGAAAGTGTTTACTCTGGCAGAGAAAAGGACATAAGGACAGCAGAATCGTAAAGAAAACTATGCGGGATCAAATGGCTATCACAGCGTTGATTCGAGATCCAATGATAATCGCACGAGCAGTGTGGCCGGGGTTAACCTTTCAAATGGACCCGAAATTTTATTAAACAAAGTTTTGCATCTGATAAATCATGACTGTCCGATCGCTGGGAGATCCGACGATTATCGCAATTTAACTTGCGAAGTGTTTAGTCTAATTTTTGGATGCGATAAAGTTATAAATGGGTGTTAATAAAGTTTGAAGTCCGTCGGTAAGTAATTAAAATGATATTTGCGTTTTTGGTTAAGTTTGGGGTTTCTGCTATTTAACAAAGGAAATTTAGTATTTTGCCAAGTTAGGTAGAATAATTAAAATTGGAGGTTGATGACTGATACTCCAAAGAAAAATCTAGAAGAAGTTCCACCCGAACTTGAAGCAATAGTTTCGAAATTTGAAAGCTTATCATTAACACCTGCATCCAGCCCACTATTTGTGGTATCAAAGCAGTCTTTAGACACTGAGCAAGATCTCAAAGATCAGGAAAAGAAATCCAACATGGCTTACAGAGTTGGAAGAGGAGGTGGTGTTGGTCGAAGAAGAGGAAGACCAATTACAAATGCTAAAGTGTTGGAAGTTATGCAACAGATACAAGCTAGATTAGAACCAATGGAAATGGGAAATCAAAGAGATGCAGATGTTGGAGATGTCAGTGAGCCTGAAGTTGAATCTGCAGAAGAGGGGGAACCTACAAAAGTTACTCATGAAATGAGATTTTTTAAATCAGTGTTGGGATCCACATCTAAACCCAAACTTGAAGTTTTGGTTTTTACAGGAGACTTAAACCCAGAGGAATTGATAGATTGGGTTAATGACATGGATAAGTTCTTTGATTATGAAGAATTGGAAGAAGGAAAAAGGGTGAAATTTGCTGTCACAAAATTGAAAGGACATGCAGCACTTTGGTGGGATGGAGTGCAGGCAGAAAGAAGGAAACTTGGTAAGCAGCCAATAAAGAATTGGAATAGGATGGTGGCAAAGTTGAGAGGTAAGTTTCTGCCAAGTGATTATCAACTTTCATTATTTAGACAGATGTAGAATCTTAGACAAAGATCAATGACAGTAAAAGAATACACAGAGAAATTTTATAAAGTGAGCATAAGAGCAGGACAAATTTAAGATACAGTAGAGAAGATTGCAAGATATATTAATGGTCTCAAAATGGAGATCCAAGATGTGATAAGTCTGTTGTCTCCTAAAACAATAGAAGAGGCTTATCAAATGGCCTTGAAGGTTGAAGAAAAACTCATAAGGAAGCAATCTGCCAGAGGTAGAGGTTAAGGTGGTAGAGGAAGATCTACAGCACCTAGAGAAGGAGCTAGTAGTAGCTCAAGTCAGCTTACACACACAGAAGGTGATGCAAGTGGCAGAAGGAGTTTTTCCAAAGGAAGAGGAGGTAGAGGCAGAGGAAGAGAAATCAGATGTTATAGATGTAATAAGCTGGGACACAAAGCTTATGAATGTCCAGAGAATGTGGGGACAAATCAGAGAAATGTAATTGTTGCTCAAAATGAAGAAGAAGCAGCAAAAGTGCTAGAAGCAACAAAAGTGCCAGAAGCAGATAATATACCAGAGAAAGGAGAATCTTTGGTAGTTAACAAAGTTCTATTAAAACCAACAAAGGAAATTATTAAACCAACACAGAGAAAAAATTTGTTTAGAAGTGTGTGCAAATTTCGAGGAAAATGCTATCAAATGGTAATTGATAGTGGCAGCACTGATAATTTGGTCTCTACAAAAGTGGTGGAGAAATTGAATTTGAAGACAAAGAAACATCCAACACCCTACAAGGTGTCATGGCTTCAGAAAGGACATCATCTATTAGTGAATGAATAGTGTGAAGAAGAATTCCAGTTGGGCAGCTCCAAAGACAAAATTATGTGAGAGGTGATGCCTATGGACGTATGTCACATATTGCTGGGTAGAAACTGGCAGTATGACAGAGGAGCTATGCATGATGGGAAAAAGAACACATACAAGTTTTGTAAAGATGGTGTCAATCATACATTGTTGCCTATAGAAGAAGAAGATGCATCAAGAAGACCTGATTTGAAAGCTTTATTAATGAGTGGAAAAAAAATATCTGCAGCAGATTGAAGATGATGAGGTAAACTTTGCATTAATTTGTAAACCCAAGGTAGTAATTACTTCCACTAAAATTTCTGATTTACCAATTGAAATTCAAGAGATGCTAGAAAATTACTGTGATATCATTGTAGATGATTTGCCGAATGAATCGCCACCTATTAGAAAGATCAGCCATCATATAGATTTGATTCTAGGAGCAAATTTGCCAAATAAAGTAGCATACAGGATTTCTCCCACAGAAAATGAAGAAATCAGGAAGCAGGTGCAGGAACTGTTAGATAAAGAACTGATCAGAGAGAGTTTGAGTCCTTGTGCAGTGCCAACAGTGTTGAGTCAAAAAAAAGATGGAGGCTAGAGAATGTGCACTGATTCAAGAGAAATTAACAAAATAACAATCAGGTATAGATTTCCTTAATCTAGAATTGAAAATTTGATGGATTGTTTAAGTGGGGCAAGATATTTTACAAAACTGGATTTAAAGGGTGGCGATCATCAAATCAGGATAAGGGAAGGAGATGAATGGAAGACAACTTTTAAAACAAATGAAGGATTGTATGAATGGATGGTAATGCCGTTTGAATTATCAAATGCTCCTAGTACATTTATGAGGCTTATGAATGAAGTACTGAAGGAATTTATTGGTAAACTTGTAATAGTATATCTGAATGATATATTAATTTACAGCAAAGCTAAAGAAGAACACATGAGACATTTGAATTATGTCCTACGGAAGTTGCATCAGGAAAAGTTGTTGGTAAATTTAAGAAAGTGTTCATTCATGAAGAAAGAGTTGATATATTTAGGCTTTGTTGTTTCTGCTGATGGATTGAAAATGGATCCAAAGAAGATAAAGGCAATCATAGAATGGCCTTCACCTAAGAGTGTTTTTGAGGTAAGAAGCTTCCATGGTCTTGCTAGTTTTTATAGAAAATTCATAAGGAATTTTAGTAAGATCAATGCTCCTATTATTGAAACCATAAAGAAGGACAAACAACCATTTAGATGGACTGATGAAGCAAAGGAAAATTTCCAGTTGTTGAAACAAAAGATAACAGAAAAGCCTATCTTAGTTTTGCATGATTTTAACAAACCTTTTCAAGTGAAATGCGATGCCAGTGGAGAAGCTATTGGAGCTGCGTTAAATCAAGAAGACAGACTTGTAGCATATTTCAGTGAAAAATTGAATAAGACAAGAAGGAAATATTCTTCTTATGACAAGGAATTTTATGCAGTTGTGCAGTCATTAAAGAAGTGGAGACATTACTTGATGTCTAAAGAGTTTGTGCTTTATTCAGAAAATCATGCATTGTAGTATATTATGCAACAGCTAAAACTAAATCAGAAACATGCAAAATGGGTAGAATATCTTCAAAGTTTCAATTTTGTATTGAAACATATAGATGGCCAAGCAAACAAAGTAACAGATGCCTTAAGTAGAAAAAGCATTTTAGTTCAAGAAAGTCAAATTCAAGTGTTGGGTTTTGATTTTCTTAAAGAATAGTATAAAACAGATTTGGATTTTAAAGAGGCATTTGAAGCATGCAATAATCCTGTTTTGTTGGACAGAAGTAAATGGCTGGACTTTTTCTTACAAGAAAATTTTCTATTTAAAAGAAATCAGTTGTGCATACCAAATTGTTCTATGAGAGAAAATTCAATTAAGGAGAAACATAGTGGTGGACTTGGTGGACACTTTGGTGCAGACAAGACTTATGAACAACTGAGTCATTTTTATTTTTGGCCAAAGATGAGATCTGAAGTGGAGAAGTATGTGCGAAATTGTAAAGCTTGTCAGTATGCAAAAGGAAGGAGTCAAAACACAAGTTTGTATGTTCCATTACCTATTCCAAATAGACCTTGGGATATGGTAAGTATGGATTTTGTTTTGGGTTTACCTAAAACACAGAGAGGGAATGATGCAATTTATGTTGTAGTTGACAAATTTTCTAAAATGGCACATTTTATTCCATGTTATAAAACCAGTGATGCTACTCATGTTGCTAATTTGTTTTTAAAGAGATTGTAAGGTTGCATGGATTGCCTAAAAGCATTGTCTCTGATACAGACACCAGATTTTTTGGTCATTTTTGGAGGACATTGTGGAAAAAGCTTGGTACTAAACTAAGTTTCAGCTCAGCTTGTCTGCCTCAGACTGATGGACAGACTGAGGTGGTGAACAGAAGCTTGGGTAATCTTTTGAAAAGCCTTGCAAGTGAACATCCTAAACAGTGGGATCAGATTTTGGCACAGGCTGAATATGCTTATAATGACTCTCCTAACAAGAGTACAGGGCAGAGTCCATTCCATATAGTTTATGGAATGCACCCAAGGGGAGTGTATGAACTAAGAAATTTGGGAAAATCAGAGATGAAAAGCGCTAAAGGAGAAGATTTTGCTTCAGAAATTCAAGCAATACATGACCAGGTAAAACAATAGTTACAGGACAGCAACATCAAGTACAAAAGCAGAGCAGATTTGAAGAAGAGAGAAGTTAGCTTTGAGGTTGGAGATTTGGTTTTAGCACACCTGAGGAAGGAAAGATTTAAAAAATGAGCATATAATAAGTTGAAATTTAAGAAAATTGGACCATGCAGAGTATTGAGAAAATTTTCTGCAAATACATATGAAATTGAATTACCCCCTGACATTGGAATATCTCCAATTTTCAATGCTGCTGATTTATATAGGTATGAAGGCAAAGGCACAGATGATATAGCTGAAGGCAAAGAAGAAATTGATTGGTTGAAACAGTTACCCACAACAAAAACATTGCAGCCAGAGAAGATTTTAGACAAAAGATTGTCTAAGAAGACAAGAGGACGGGAGTGTTTTGAGTATTTGGTCAAGTGGAAAGATCAACCAGTTGCAGAGGCTACTTGGATGACAAATACCATGCTACATAAATTGGGCAGTTCTATAAAGGAGCTCATGGACAGGAGCCCATGAAGAATTTTGTCCTCAGGAGTCTAATGTAGGAGCATGAGGCTCGAGGAAAAAGGACTTCATTTTTATTCCAAAACTACAAAAAAAAAAAGTTTACAAGCAAAGGAGTGGGTTCCTTTAGCTGTCAATTTACAGTTTTTAGTAGATAAGGTTTGACTAGTACTTAGGGGATACGAGCTATTTAATATTGGATTCAATGTATTTAGTTGTTAGTTGATAAATTTAAGGAAATTATTGTGTAGAGAAATTTTATTTAAAATTGGACAAATTCGATTCATAGAATGAGATCAATTTGGTTGTATGAACACTATTTATGTAATTTTGAACCATGTGAATGGGGATTTTGGCTATAGAAAGTTTGATTTCCAAAAATTGATGCCTCTATGTGTGAATGTCAAATCTCGAAGGGTTCTAATTATCCTTCAAAATTTATGATTTTATTTGGTTTCCAATTGAGTTCTATGTGTGTTAAATCTTTGAAATTTGTGTGCTTTCGATTAAATTCCGCAACCACTATGAAATGGAAATAGTTTGATTATATTGTTAAATGGGAATTATCAACTGTCACTATATGCAACAGTGGACTTCAAAGGAATAATTAAGCGAAAGTGTTTACTCTGGCAGAGAAAAGGAGAAAAGGACAGCAGAATCACAAAGAAAACTATGCGGGATCGAACGGCTATCGCAGTGTTGATCCGAGATCCAATGATAATCGCACGAGCAGTGTGGCCAGGGTTAACCTTTCAAATGGACCCGAAATTTTATTAAACAAAGTTTTGCATCTGATAAATCGTGACTGTCCGATCGCTGGGAGATCTAACGATTATCGCAATTTAACAAACGAAGTGTTTGGTCTAATTTTTGGATGCGATAAAGTTATAAATGGGTGTTAATAAAGTTTGAAGTCCGTCAGTAAGTAATTAAAGTGATATTTGCGTTTTTGGTTAAGTTTGGGGTTTTCGCTATTTAACAAAGGAAATTTAGTATTTTTCCAAGTTAGGTAGAATAATTAAAATTGGAGGTTGATGACTGATACTCCAAAGAAAAATCGAGAAGAAGTTCCACCCGAACTTGAAGCAATAGTTTCAAAATTTGAAAGCTTATCATTAACACCTACATCCAGCCCACCATGCATGGATGACGTCATAAAAATGAGCCCTACGGCTCACACGTGTGGGCAAAGTTTTGAGTTTTATCTTGGCTATTAGGTCGGCCTGTGACCTAACTTGTGGTTGTGATAGTATTTTATTGCTTTAGGGGGCATTAGGGTAAATTAGGCATTCGAACTCCTTATAACTCCTCATATAAGTAGAGGAGAGATTCATTGCAACAAATGATCATCACACACTAAGAGAATTCGGCCTCGAGCTAATTTGGCCTTCTTATCTTGTGGAGAATTCAAATCTATGAATGTATTTTGACATATGGAGTTGATTTGTTTATCTTTGGAGCTATTCTTTGGATCAAATGGATGGAATCTCTTTGCATGTTATCTTGTATGTCCACCTATTGTTGAATATTTATTTTTCTATATGTCTAATTTATGGAATATGTTGAATCTAGAGTTTAATGTTATACCCTAAGTTGTTGAAAATTTATTGAATGCTATCTACATGTCACTATTGCATGCACTCCTCATGAATATATGTGAATGATTATCATAGTGGTAAACTTTTACTAACTCTCCAATGAAAATTCCTTAATCCATTGCATAGATAATTGCTTGATTTTTGGTGATAGGGCATCAAGAAATCGGCCTCCTTAGAAATTTTTTAGCTGTCCTATCAAATCATAGACCCCATACTCCCAAGGAACAAGGCCTTGGTCCATTTTGTTGGTGATCAAACACACTTCTTATCCATAAACTCTTATTTCCTTCATTTGGCCCCTTTAAGGCCAAGCACACCAACTAGGTCTTGGTGTGAATCTCAACAAGGTGTATTTGTAGAATTGAAGAATCTAAACGTCAAGAGAATGACGTTTTCCACAAAATTTATTCTTTTGGTGGGCATCCACTTCAATTTTGTTCATAAATTCCTTTTCCCTAGTTGTTTGCCCTAGGGTAAACCCTAGTTTGGTCTTGCTTCAACTTAGGGGCTTGTGTGAGGGTTTCATGTGCCTTGATCTTGCTAATTTACATTGTTGGAAATATGTTCTCCTTGCCTTAACCTTTGGCCATCCCAACACTCAACCTACTAAGCAAGTCCTAGGTCTTGTATCTCATCTAATAGGCCTCTATCAAGAAAGGGAATCACCTCCTATTGGAGCCATGAGCATAAATTGTGACTTTCTTGTACTCATTGTGTCACCTTGTACCTTAACCTTAGAATACCCATTAGGTGACCTTTTCATATACCGAGACTCCTCCCATCAATTAAAATCCGTAAAGAGTAGGGGGTTTTGGTTGTGGTGACAGTGGGCCATCACCCCATTGTTGTCACTTGGTCTAGTGTTAGCCTTGTGGGGTGCCCCTCTCCAAGGCCTGCTAGATTTTACGGCAGCAATTCCATTGCCTTAAGGGCTACAGAACTAGGTGTTACCATCCAAGCCCTCACTTTTTTTGATAAAGTCCTTAAACACAACTTAGACTTGGAGGAAGAGAGGCAACCCATTGTCATTACAGTAGCTCCTCTAGTACAAGGGGGGTTTCCCTAGGAAAAAGTATTATAAATTTAAGATTAAGATTGTTAGGTGGACCAAGTCTAGCACCAATCCAAACTAGGGCAAATGGAATCAAGAAATATATCTTATTGGGCCATTTTTTCATGTGATAAAGAAGCATGTAGCTCAAATGAAGAACCTAAAGCAGTCTTATCTTGTTGTCCACTAATACAAAAAAAATCTTATGAAAACCCAAATTAAGGAGAACTTCCAAACATGCACGAAAGTATGTTTATTGAAGGATAATGTAAGTTGTAACTAATCTGAATTAAGAAAGAAGATACATAAGTACAGTTCCAGCAATAGGCAGATTTTAAAGGGGGAATAAACCACAACAAAGCTACCTAGATTATAGCCCTTCATAACATATTTAATGGAAGAGATTTCATCCTTCAACAAATTAAATCCAAAATATAGACAAGAGGGACCCTTAACTTTTCATTTCCTTCATAGGAGATGTTCAACTAAACTCCAAGGGGCATCTCCCCAAATCCAACCATGACAGATAATGGAGAGAGCAAATCCTTATATAGATTTGAGTTGAATCTTTCCTTGTATAATATTATCAAGTGGACTCTTGATCCACTTCCTTCTTCAAGGAATAACAAAAAAATATTCCTTGATCCATGCTTTTCTTCAATAAAAATACTAAAATAAAACATTAATGAGGCTCTCCAAGGCAAAGTACCCATATCAACGATAAAATAGTGAAGCCAAATGAATGAGATGATATGTCTCCTCCTCCTTTAGGATACCCTTCAAGGATAGCCTCGAAGCAATCAAGGTGTTCTCCACCATAAACATTTATTGACTTTACTCTTCCCAAATAACCAAAAAAAAGCAACAACAATGGAGCATTCCTCAAAATGTTGGTCAAAATTAGTGTTATCAGAACCGGTTGAACCGGATGATCCAATCATTTTGAGGCCCTAACAAGTTCGACCGGTGGCACGGAACCGGAAATGGCCAATTCAATATGGTTTCTATGTCAAACTGGTTGGTTCGGTACCAAACCAACCACTTTTGTACAACACGGCTAAGGACCCTCAAAACTAATTTTTTTTATTAAAAAACAATAATATATGGGTGGGTGCAGTGTAATATTCAACCCTAGGACCCTACTAATGCTATGTAATTAATGGTGATGTTAAATTCTTACAATAAAAGTGACATTTAGTAATATTTTAACATTACTATTAATTGTTTGATTATGTTTGAAAGTGGTTCCAACCTCATTAGATTTCATATGGAGAAAGTAGAATTTTAGATCCCACTCAAAATCCAGCAAACTTAACAATTTTTAAGATATCAGGATGGGGGGTACTGCAAAATTTCTATTGCATCCTGTCATATATGGGGGTTTGTAACTAGCATTTAATCAAGAGCACCAAGCCCTCTATGCACGTCAATGTGGGTGGCATTCTTTGTTGAACTCTTCTATCATGAGCCTAGTAAAAATGTACCCATCACTCAAACAAAATCTCAATTTGACATGTTAAGATTTTTTTATCCTATTTTAATGCTTAGAAAGTGATAATAATGATGAGAATCCCAATATAAACAATGCTTTTGATGATATGTAGGTATTTGTTGTAGGATGATTTTTTTTGGACTCTAGAAGCCATCTAGAGCCTCTTTGATGATGTATTTTTGGTTCAGAAATGGATTGCACTTAATGTTATTTTGATTATATGCACTCTTGCTATATATATGAGAAACTTTGCATATTTGCATATAATGGTTTGGATTCATATGGATGCACATGAATATATATGTTTTTTCAATATTTCTATATTTATGTATTTTTTGGTCAACCAATTTTTTTTCGGTTTCGACCCAATTCTCGATTTTGTGGTTGACTAGTTTGGTTCTCATAACATTGGTCAAAATTTTGTAAGGGTTTTAAGGTTGCAAATTTGCAACCACCATAACTCCCTCAATATTTGTTGGACTTTCTATTGTAACAACAATTTTGAAATCCTATAGGCATCTTCATCTATTGGCATTAATCTAGCAACAATTTAGGCGGTCTATCAAAAGATATCTACTCTTGAGCTAGGATGCCCCTCCAATAAAGCTATCAAACCCTCCAAAAGTGGATCTCATTGATAAGTGTGTAATCAATAGTCCATTAGTTGTTATAACAACTCCTCAAAGAAATGGAGACTTCAACATCTGTGCCAATAAGATGTGGACCCATGTTGATTTATGAAGTTGTGGAAGGTCTTCTAGCCTTATGTCTTAACTAGAGGGACCATGTTTTGCCTCTTTAGGAGCTTGCATGTGACATGCAAGGCATGCATGTGAGTTGCGTGCAACATGCAAAGTTTGCATGTTGATTGCATGCAACATGCAGAGTGTGCAAGTGGGTTGCACACTAGATGTGGAGTTTCATGTATGCAGATGAGTTACATGTGGCATGCATGAGATATTCAGGGAATGCAAGCTAAATTTATGACTGGTACTTGAGTTAAAGTAAATAAAAACTAAAGATATGAGTTAATTTTGGTCGTCAATCTTAGCTTAGAAAAGATATAAATTGATCTTGTGGGTTGAGGCAAAGAGACAATTGATGAGCACAAGTTGGAGATTCAATGAGAGCGAGTGTCTAGACAGAGAAAGCGAGTTGTGAGGTCGAGCTAGCTATAGCGAGACCAAGAGTGAATTGATCAGCAAGAAAGTCGAGTGAGGCCAAGTGCCTTGAACAGCAGGGCATGTTTTTCTCAAGGGACGAGAGGCCAAGTTTTCTTTTGTATGATGAAGTAAATCAGTTGGGACACGTGTGGTTTGAGAAGGCCAAATGAGAGTTGTACGAGAGGGTCGAGTGAGGGTTTTGAAGCCGAAATTATTACCGTGTAATTTATGTAGTGAATTCGTGTAGCTGTTGTAAGAAATCTTACTACTCAAGCTAAATAAAAGAGCCCAACATTTGCAAGTTTTACCCACACAGGGGTTTGCTGGGTATATCTATGTTATTTTGTTGATGTGATTGGTTTCATGTGAATTTGCTTCCATTGTTTATTGTTGTGTGTTGATGTTAATGTTAATTAACCTAGACTATTGGTTGTTACAAATCAGATAGATAAAAAAAATTTTGGTTCTATTCTGTAAAAAATTGTTGAGCAGTTAATATGTAATTGGATTATAAAAATTTAAAATGGTATAAAAGCTCTAAAGTTTAAACTCTAAATATGATGCCAAAGGATATTTGACAAAGATTTCAGGACAAAAAATTGGATTTCGGTTTTCAATCTCTTCTAGGGTTTTATTCTACAACGACAACTAGTGTTCTGTGAAAAATTCAATTCTGAATTTCTATTGCAGTTATAGATTTATTTCTCCTACTTATTTCCACAATAAGTTATATACAAAACCCTTACAGCAAATTTTGAAATAAAAACTACTACAGTTATCACTCAAGTACATATCGAGAAAAGAACATTAAAATGCAAGCATAAGAACCAATCACAATAACAGTTATTTTTGGACAATTGTCCCCAGAAAAACTCAATGTGGGAAAACCGATGCAGCAGATGAGGGTTTATATATTAATCTTCAGCAGGAATTCTTTACAAGAAAAGACTGGCAAAAATAACTAATAAACTTCTTGAGATACACCTGAGATAAATTTTCTCCAAACCTCTAGAGAGTTTCTGACACTTGAGGGATTCACTGGCCCTCCCTGTGTCACTCATGTGTACCTCTCTGCGCAGACCTAGCGTAAGACTGCGTCACTACTGCGTGAGGCCTCTGGATTGCTCCTGAGTGTTGCCTCTCTACCCTTCTGTGTCCTCCTTTCCTTGAACCCTGACACTGTTGATGCCCTTTGCTTCCTCCGCCCTACAAATATCCCTCTGAAATCGAATTCTCTTTCTTCAGAATCGACTTCCCTCAGGTTGTTGAATGTTTGTCTGGCTTGCTTTCCAAATGACCCTCAAGTCTTCTTTTATAATCTTCTCATTGATGAATCAACAGCCTCGATTAGAAGTCTAATCAATGGCTAAGATTAAAACTTGACTTGATCTTCGTTCTCTAGAAGATTCACACTATGTTTTATTAATACCCATTAATTATTTAATTTCCCTAACTTTAGACTTAGGGTCCCCATTAAAATAATTAATTATTTTAACAAAGCATGAACTGAGTGGAATTTCCGCAAACGGTTTTTGGGTTCTTTGGAATACTATTTTCTAAGCCTCCTCACCAAATTTGAGGCTTAGATCACTTTCCGATACTACAAAAATCAACACTCCCTCTTAGCGAGGAAAGTGTTCTAGCAATTTGCCTGTTGCATACTGCTTTGACCCTGAAGCATCCTCTGCGCTACTGATGCTTGGTTGTTGTTGCCCCTCATCTGTTGCATTGTTGCCTTCTATACTACTGCCACTGTCATTGCCTCATTTGTACGGCAGCTCGGGCTCCCTCTTAATTCTGCATCTGTCCATTTCTGCTACTATAATGGATTCTTGATCATCCCCATCTTCTCTTTGAAGTAGACAAACTTTGTCTTTCCTAGAGCTTTAGTGAGGATGTCCACCACCTGTTCTCCTATCGGAGTGTACTACAACTGTACAGCTCCCCGTTGGACATAGTCTCTGATGAAATGACACTTGATGTCAATGTGCTTTGACCAATCATGAAACATAGGATTTTCAGAGAGCTTGATGAAACTTTGATTATCACATAGAATGTTGGTCGCTTCGATCTTTTCCTTGAGTAGATTCACAAGCAGCTTCCTAAACCATATGGCCTCACATGAAGCAGTGCTTGCTGCCATATACTCCGCCTCAGCTGAGCTCAGAGCCACAGATTTATGTCTCCTGCTGCACCAGGAAGTCATCCCTGATCCAACATTGAAGCAGTACCCATTGGTACTTTTCCGATTTACTTGGTTTCCAACCCAATCCGCGTCAGTGAACCCACTCAATCTGATGTCATTGCCTCGGGTGTATCTCAATCCAAGCTCGATTGTTCCCTGCAGATATCTAAGAACATGCTTGCCTACTGCCCAATGCGCCGTCCTTGGTTCCACCATGAACTGACTGAAGGTGTTGACAACATAACAGATGCCTGGCCTAGTGTTGACCAGATACATCAGGGACCATATGAGCTGCCTACACAAGGTAGGATCAACCTCATCATCTTCAGAAGTATCAATCTTCTTCCAGTTGGTGATCATTGGTGTAGTCATGGGTCTACAGTCTTCCATCTTGAACCTCTTCAAGATTTTTGCAGCATACCTCCCTTGACCAAGGAATATCTCACCCTTCTGCTGCCAAACTCCCAACCCCAGAAAATAATGCATTAGCCCCAGATCCTTCACATCGAACTCTGCAGCGAAATTCTCCTTGTAGTCCTTGATGAGACTAGATGATCCTGTGAGGAATAGATAATCTACATACAGCACCAGTATCAGACGCTCATCCCTACTCTCAGATAGTAGAGATTGGGATCTCCGTCACTCTTAACGAATCCCATCTGTTGCAAGTAGCTATCAATTCGACCATACCAAGCTCTAGGGGCTTGCTTAAGTCCATACAAGGCTTTCTTAAGCCTGCATACATGAGTCTTCTGCTCATGCGTCTCAAAGCCCTCTGGTTGTTCAATATATACTTCTTCTATCACCCCATTCAAGAATGTCGTCTCGACGTCCATCTAGTGAATCTCCCAACCCATCTGCGCAGCAAGGGATATCACAGATCTAATAGAAGTATATCTGGCTACAGGGGCGAAGGTCTCTTCATAGTCTATCCCTTCCTTCTGAGCATACCCCTTTGCCACAAACCTGGCTTTAAATTTTTCTACGCTGTCATCTGCAGCATATTTGATCTTGTAGATCCATCTCAAACCCACAACTGATCTGTCCTAAGACCTAGGAACCACTTCCCAGACATCATTTGCAATGATGGAACTGTACTCTTCCACCATTGCATCTACCCACACCTGATGTTGAGTTGCCTCCTAAAAACTAGAGGGTTCCCCAACCTGGGCTACCAAGGCTTGGTATCTGTCCGGTTGCCTGCGTTGTCTCTTCTCATTTCTGGGGGCCCTGACAAACTCCTCTGAATACTTCCGAATTTGTCGCAATTCCCTACTCGTCCTACCACTGGTAGTGGGTGGCTCTACCTACTCCCCCTGCTGCCAATCTTCTGGAGATGAATCCCTTGGATCCTTCTGCCTTGGAGAAGCACTTGGGCTAACTTTAGTTGGTCTTAGTGGTTGGACCAATGGGCCATCTTCAGATTGCATTGTTGAAGGCATCTCTCGAGATTTTCTGAAAGCTCTTTCCTCCATGAACTTTACATCCCACCGCACTACAACCTTCCTACTGCCAGGAATGTTGATTCTGTAAGCCTTAGCATTTTCACTGTATCCCAACAGATACCCCTTTTCAGCAGTCTTATCCAATTTCTTCCTCTTCTATTCAGGTACATGGCAGTATGCCGCACTACCAAAGATCCTGAAGTGGCTTACCTCTGGCTTCCTGCCAGTGAAGACACTTTCTGGAGTGATCTTACCCAATGCATTATGAGGAACCCTATTCTAAACATATACAACTATGTTATAAGCTTTAGCCCACAGAAATTTGGGCATGTCTTGATCATACAGCATTGCTCTTGCAGCCTCCACAATAGTTCTATTCTTCCTTTCTGCAATTCCATTCTGCTCCGGATTATATGGAGCAGTCCACTCTCTTTTGATGCCTTCCCTCGCACAGAATTCTGTGAAGTCTTTGTCAATGTATTCTCCACCATTATCTAATCGCAGTATCTTTATCCACTTTCCTGTCAGATTCTCAACCAGAGATTTAAACTCCTTGAATCGGTCAAAGACTTCGTCCTTGGTTTTCAGAAAGTACATCCAAGTTTTCCTGGAATGGTCATTAATGAAGGTGACGAAATACTCAACACCACTAAGAGCTCTAGTGGACATTGGTCCGCAGATGTCTGAATGTATCAATCCTAACACACTCTTAGCCCTATCACTGCTTCCGGGGTAGGCTGCCTTAACGTACTTCCCTAGTACACCCTCTGCAAATGTGATCTCGTTTGGTGCTCAAATCTGGAACTCCTGTGACGGTCTTCTTGAGAATTCTCAAGGCCCCATGGTGTAAGTTCCCCATTCTCCTATGCCATAGCTCATTCAAATCCTTCTCTTCACAGTGGTCTATCAGTGCCATTGGAGATTCGAGCTGTAACTTATACAGTTTATTGCTCCTGACTCTGACTTGTGCCTTCTTCTTCCAACTCGGGTGTTTGACATATACTCTTTTGCCAATGAAGTAAACGACATAGCCCTCGTTTTGTCGCTGAGACACTGAGAGTAAGTTCATCCCCAAACCAGGCACATGCAGCACATTGGTGGCTCGAAGCTTATTTCCAGCTTCAGTTTGAAACATTATGGTACCTCTCCCAACAGGGGTACACTTCGCCTTATTTCCCATGGTGATCTGAAAATTCATCTGCTCTTCCTGGTAGCTTGAGAAGCATTCTCGTACTCTCGTCATATGTGCAAAATCTCCACTATCAATATACCAGACTTCAAGAGAAGCAGAGCTTGATACGCAAGCAAATTCTTCTTATAGTCTGAAGGCCAATACAGAGATGTTGTGATCCCTATGTTCTTCCATGCTTTCCCTTTTCTTTGGAGAGTTGTGTGAACCCTTTCGAGTTGCTGCTGCAGCAGCTTCTAGACTTTGTTCCAACGCAGAGTCTCCAATCCTATTACTCAACTCAACTCTGATACCATGTGAAAAATTCAATTATGAATTTCTACTGCAGTTAGAGATTTATTTCTCCTACTTATTTCCACAATAAGTTATTTACAAAACCCTTACAGCAAATTTCGAAATAAATACTACTGTAGTTATCACTCAAGTACATATAGAGAAAAGAACAGTAAAATGCAAACATATGCACCAATCACAATGACACACTTATTTTTGGACAACTGTCCCCAGAAAAACCCAATGTGGGAAAACCAATGCAGCAGATGAGGGTTTATATATTAATATTTAGCAGGAATTCTTTGCAAGAAAAAACTGGCCAAAATAACTGAGAAAGTTCTTGTGATACACTTGAGATAAATTTTCTCCAGACCTCCTCCGGAGAGTTTCCGACACTTGAGGGACTCATTGGCCCTCCCTGCGTCACTCTGTGTCACTCCTGCGTACCTCTCTGCGCAAAGCCAGCGTAAGACTGCATCACTACTGTGTGAGGCCTCTGTGTTTCTCCTGAGTGTTGCCTCTCTGCCCTTCTGCGTCCTTCTTTCCTTGAACCCTGACACTGTTGATGCCCTCTGCTTCCTCTGCCCTGCAAATCTCCCTCTAAAATCGAATTCTCTTTCTTTAGAATTGACTTCCCTCAGGTTGTTGAATGTTTGCACGACTTGCTTTCCAAATGACCCTCAAGTCTTCTTTTATAATCTTCTCATTGATGAATCAACGTCCTAGATTAGAAGTCTAATCAATGGCTAAGATTAAAACTTGACTTGATCTTCGTTCTCTAGGAAGATAAACTAGAAATTGAGAAAATACTGGCACACACAAAAATATAACACCATTGTTTTTGTACATCCCCAGAAAAACCCAATGTGTGAAAACTAGTGCAACAACTGAGGATTTTTATTATTATGCAGCAATGAGAAACTTTGAGTACAACTAGATGCCAAAATCTGGCAATCCTATAGAGAAAAACACTGAACAAAATATTATGAGGAATTTTCCTCAACCCACTAGCAATCCAGGCTCTGACTACTAGCTCCATGTGATCCACCCAAACTAGCCTAAGCAGACCCGGCGTCACCTCTGCGCAGCCTGCCAAATGCATTGCCTAGAACAGCTGCTACTCAAGCTGTCTGGCACTCTGGAAAAACTTTATGGCCTATGGCACTAAAAACGAGCTTCTCTCTAGCAAGATCGAATTGCCCTCTAGAGGCTTCTATGCAACCCTTGCATCAGCCTCTCAGTGGCTATCTCTGCCTCTCTGCAAGCTACTCTCTAGAACTGGAAGACTTCCTCTGGACACAATGTCTCTGCCCCTCGTGTCTTTGTGTCCCCTTTGTGGCTCAAACTTTTCTGGAAAAATGTTGTTGCTCTCTGGAAAATCGAACTTTCCAAGGGAATTGATCTCAAGTGTGTTCCTCCATCTAACCATCGACTTCTTATAATCCCCAGTTGGGACTCCAACGACCACGTTTAAAACCTAATTGATGGTTGAGATCATCTCTAAGTCGATTCGTGTGAGTTTCTAGATGATTCACACCTTTCTCAATTATTTCTTATTAATTAACCACTTTTCCTAAGTTAGGAATTTTTTAATTATGGTCAATTAATTTAACTGAGCCGTCTCTAGGTGGAATCTCCTAAAAATATTTTTGGGTTTTGGAGAACACTTGTGTTTTAGCCTCTCCTCAAAGTTTCGAGACTAGAACACTATCCAATGCTACAAAAACTAACACTCCCTCTTAGCGAGGAAGGTGTTCTAATGTCGTACTACTACAACACCTTGTCTCTGCTACATCCTCTAACTACGTTGTTGATGTCTGACCACTGTAGTTACCTACCACTGTCCATCAACCACTACGCTAATTCTAATTCATCTTCATCTTCATTCTAATTCATTGTAGTTGAACCGACCTACTGCATTTGTGTTGCTGCTAATACTGCATTGTACATGCGGTATTGCTGCCAACTCTGCATCTGCACTACAACTCCCTCTTAAATGTTGTTGTTGCTACTGCAACTGAGAAGCATCTGAAATACTAAATCATTTGTGTCTTTGTGCTGCAACTGTCTCTTGAGCATCTGACTACTACTAGCCTTTGCACTGTCCACTGAGAAATTTGCGTTGCTGTTGACTTTGCACTAAGCCTCCTACTCTACTATCAACATTGCTCTACACTCCTCAACATCTCACTGCCACTCGTCTGCAACTGTCACTCTGGAATTTGACTGCATCAACTGACATTGATCATCCTACTACTGAATATTGTGGGCCCCTGTAGCAAGGGTAATGATCCATGAAGAAACACCATTCGATGCATTCCTCAAGGGACCCTGCCCAAATTCGCACAACCTGGGACTATAGCTCCATGGCACCCCACCTCACTCCTGGAGGTATAACTGCAAACATGGCAAAGTCTTCCTCCAACATGGAGGACAACTTGTCTATCTCTATGGATGCGATCGCCTGGTCGCACTTCTCCTGCTTGTCCTTCTTCCTTTGAGGACATTGAGTACTGTAGTGGCCAAACTCGCCACACCTGAAGCACTTGATGTTAAATAGGTCCTTCTTTTTCTTATTTTCTCCCTGTGAACCTTGTCCATGACTGGGACCCTTTGATGTAAGGGCCACATTATCTTCCTCCTCACCTTTCACTCCCTTACTGCTACTTCCATTGATGGAGGTCTTTACTAGTGCTCGCCTCATTTCCTCCTATTGTAGGTCTGACCACATCCTGTCCCACCTAGGTAGAATATCTCGTCCCAAAATGCCTTGGACCAAGATTTCCCAATCCTCTAAGACATTGTTCAAGGTCGAATGCACAAGCTTTGTATCTTGAGGTGCTTCCCCAACAGCTGCAAGTTGATCCTGTATTTCCTGAATTCTGGTGAGAAAGGGATCAATGCCTTCACACTTATGCATCCTAATGTTCCTCAACTTTTCTTTCAAGAACATCTTTCGTTGCTTGGAAGGATTCTAGTATAGCTCTGTGACAGCATCCCGCATCTCCTTGGTCATATTCTTGGCCAATATATGTGAGACTATATGGTCCCGAACCCCACCCAGGATCATCCTCTTCGCCTTAGCCATCTCCTCCTTGAATTCCTTCAGTTGGTCTGCATCAGTAGGTTTTGCCGCCATGTTCTCTACAAAGGTCTTCAGACCATGCTCATCAAGGAGAAAGGACATCTTGGCCTTCCAAATGACATAGGTGGAGGCATCGTCCATCTATCTTGTTCTCTCAACTCGACTGTGGCCATTCCTGCAAAAAACTCAAAACTGGAATCTCCTCCTGTTTTCCTACTCGACTTGCTATTCTAAAACTCGCTCTCCCTTCTGGAATGCCGATAATTTCTTTGTCTACCTAGCTCTACCTTCAACTACTTCCTGGAAATACTCGCTCAGCCTTTCCAAATGTCATTTTCCGGAAAACTGGCACTCGAACTGTAGCCCCAACAACTCGAACTTGCTAGTTAGGCAAACTCGCACGGCCTTCTACAACTGGAAAATTATGGATCTCCTCCAAAAAATTGGAACAAGAAACCCTCTAGGAAAATCTAGAAATTCCTCCCTCTGTGTGTGCACTTTCTTTTCCACCCAGCACGGATCCTACTCTAGCAAACTGTTGCAAAAACCCTTTGTGCCTAGACAAGAAAAATTTCTCAGTGAAAATAGTGGTCTGCTTCACCAGAATTACTTCCCAGCTTCACTACTGCCTGTTGGAACTGCTACTGGGCTCTGCGAATTTTTCTTGCCACCTGCACTAGAAAAATCAAGCCCTTTAACCAACAATTCGAACTGCCTAGCCAGCTTCTGCGCAAATCTGGAAATGGAGCTCCCAGACTCCCTCTGAATCTGGACGATTTCTTCCTTCTGAGTTTGAGCCTTCTGTCTAATCAACTTTGCTCTGACACCATGTGAAATTTTCAACTATTGCAACAACTGGAAATTATTCTTCTAACTGTGAATTAATTAGCGGTTTATTTGCGATGGAAAACAACAAATAATTGACAACTGCGATTTTCTCCAAAATAAATATTGTGGAAGATAATCTGGAAAATGAGAAAATACTGGAACACACACAAAAATATAACATCGTTGTTTTTGGACAAAAGTCCCCAGAAAAAACCTAATGTGGGAAAATCGGTGCAGCAGTTGAGGTTTTTATTATTAAGCAGCAATGAGAAATTTTGAGTACAACTGGATGCCGAAATTTGGCAATCCTATAGAGAAAAATATTGGCAAAAATATTATAAGGAATTTTCCTCACCCCAGAAGCAATTCGGGCTCTGACTGCCAACTCCAAGTGAAACGTCCAAACTGGCCTCCGCAGAACCTACATCACCTCTGCACTGCCTGCCAAACGCACTGCTTGGAAGAGATGCTACTCAAGTCGTCTTGTCTGTTGCTGACTAAGAAATTGTCTCTCCAACACTCTGCAAAAACTTTCTGGCCTCTAGAACTGAAAGTGAGCTTCTCTCTAACAGGATCGAATTTCCCTCTAGAGACTTTTGTGCAACCTTTGTGTCAGCCTCTTTGTGGCTATCTCTGCCTCTCTGCAAGCTACTCTCTGGAACTGGAAGACTTCCTCTGAACTCATTGTCTTTGCCCCTCTCTGTCTCTATGTCCCCTCTTTGGCTTGAACTCTTCCAACAGAATGTTGTTGCTCTCTGGAAAATCGAATTGCCCAAGGGAATCGATCTCAAGTGTGTTCCTCCATCTACCCATCAACTTCTTCTTATAATCTCCAGTTGGGACTCCAATGGCCAAAATTAAAACTTAATCAATGGTCAAGATCATCTCCAAGTCGATCTGTGTGAGTTTCTAGATGATTCACACCTTTCTCAATCAATTCCTATTAATTAACCATTTTTCCTAAGTTGGGAAATTTTTAACTATGGTCAATTAAGCTAATTGAGCCATCTCTAGGTGGAATTTCTAGAAATTATTATGGGTTTTGGAGAACTCCTGTGTTTTAGCCTCTCCACAAAGTCTCGAAACTAGAACACCATCTGATGCTACAAAAGTTAACACAAACTACTTGCAATGGAAGCTTAGAATCACTTTTGTTCTCAAGGAGAATAGATTGTGGGCCTATGTTAGTACATAAGCGGTTCCACCAATGAATGATCCCATTTCCCTAGATCCCCGTGAGGTCAAAGAGGCCAGGGCGCAGAGGATTATCCTTGATAGGGTTAAGGATCATCTAATACACCATCTATCGAAGAAAGACACTACAAAGAAGATGTGGGATGCACTCACAAAGCTATATCGGAGCAACTATCAGAGTCGAAAGATGATGCTCAAGTACAAGTTGCATGGCACAAGAATGCCCAAGGGCGCAAGCGTGACATCTTACTTGTCCACATTGACACAGGTCAGAGATGATTCGACTACTGTTGGAGAGACGATTGTTGAGGAGGAGCTAGTGTGTATAGCCTTGAATGGCTTTACGAAGCACTAGGAGGTCTTTGTCAAATGCAATCTTGGTTGGGATCACCTACCTGACTAGGCGAGCCTTCGAGATGATTTCATCCAGGAGGAGATCCGAGAAATTAGTCAGCAAGGAGATCAAAAGAAGAGGTTTGAAGAAGAGGAGAACCTTGCTCTTGCAAGTAAGGGTAAGCAAAAGACCAAGAAAGGACCAAGCGAGGGGTCTTCTTCCAAGAGTGGAAAGAAGAAAGATCTGAGTAAGGTGAAGTGTTTTTGTTGCCATCAGCTGGGTCACTATGCCAGTGAGTGCTCGAATAAGAAAAGCAAGGGCAAGCAAAGGTAGCAGGTTGTGGCTACTGCAAAGGTGGACAAGTTTGCAACACGGTTTGAGAATGAGTTTTCACTCATTTCTTGTCTCTCGAGTTCAGTTGCCAACAATATGTGGTATATTGACAATGGGGCTTCTCGCCACATGACAAGAGTCAAAGAGAATTTCACCAAGTTGGAGGAGGAGTTGGAGTTCTATATTGAGCTTGGAGACAATGTCAAGTATCATGCAATTGGTATTGGCACAGTCAAGTTTCAAAGGGAGTCTGGCAAATCCCTGTTGGTGGAGGGCGTGTTGTATGTCCTAGGGATGACAAAGAGCCTGATATTAGTTTCTACCTTCGAAGACAAGGTTACATCGTGACCTTTAAAGGGGATAAAGTCTATATTCGTCCCAATGATTCCAAGCTAGGGGAAGTGATTGGATTCAGGCACGGTAGCTTGTTTTAGTTGTAGTTTGAGCCGATTGATCCGTTAGTGAGTAGCAGCAAAGGGCTAGGAGAATTGTGGCATAGGAGGATGGCCCATCTTCACCATGGAGCACTTAATGTGCTCAAAGAGATGTTACAGGGTTGGCTAATATGAAGGTCAAGAAGCATCAAGTGTGCAAGGGTTGCGTACTAGGGAAGTATGCCAAGACTAGTTTTTCGAACAACGACACTAGGTCCAAAAAGATTTTGGATCTAGTACACTCAAATGTGTCAGGGACCATACCAACAATATCATTGAATGAATACAAGTATTATGTTACCTTCATTGATGATTTTAATCAATGAATGAATTAATTGATTTACAATGAGCAGTGAAGCTCAATAAATAATACAACTGTAGAAACAACAACAAGAAGTTTCTACTAAGAAAGTAGAAACAGCAAGTTTCTAACAAGAAACTGCTAATTACAAACTAAGAAAGTAGAAACAGCAAGTTTCTACTAAGAATATAGAAACAGCAAGTTTCTAACAAGAAACTGCTAATTACAATCATAGATGAGCAGTAAACTCTAAAATAGTATTATTCTAATACCCTCCCTTAATGCTCAATCTATTTACAACACCGATAGACCCTCTGAATTTTACAAACTTATCAGGACCAAGAGGCTTGGTGAAGATGTCTGCTGGTTGCTCCTTTGTGGGAACATATAGTAATTGAATGGATCCGTCTTCAACAAGCTGGCGAATGTAGTGACAATGAATTTCCACATGCTTTGTTCGTTCATGGAAAACTAGATTCTTGGCTAGTTTGAGCACTCCCTGATTATCACAGAACAAGGGAGTAGGACCTGCTTGGGAAACATACATATCCGCAAGCATACGTCGAAGCCAAACTACCTCGCAAGATGCCTTAACTGCTCCCCGATATTCTGCTTCTGTCGAGGAGAGAGCCATTGCCTGCTGCTTCTTACTAGCCCATGTGATAGCGCCGGATCCCAGACTAAACATATACCCAGCTGTAGATTTACAGTCATCAACCAAACCAACCTAGTCTGAATCTGTGTAACCACTGAGTGTAGGATCTGAACTCCGAGTGTACAGAAGTCCATAATCAAGGGTTCCTCTAACATAACGCAGCACACGCTTTGCTGCTATCCAATGAGCAGCTTTAGGAGCTGACATGAAGCATGAAATGTAGCTCACTGCAAAACTAATATCAGGTCGAGTGGCAGTAAGGTAGATGAGGTTGCCCACTAACTACCTGAATAAAGTTTCATCCACAAGTGGTGAGGATGACTGAGCTGAAAGTTTGAGCCCTGGTTCCATAGGAGTGGTGGTAGGTTTGCAATCCTGCATTCTGAACCTTTCCACAAGATTTCTGGCATACTTGGACTGAGAGAGAAAGATGTTGTTCTCAGTCTGCCAGACTTCCACCCCTAAACAGTAATGAAGAAGCCCCAAATCTGTCATATTAAAAGTGTTGCACAAATCATGTTTGATCTCATAGATCAAATGTGCTGAACTGCCAGTAATAATAAGATCATCCACATAGACAACCACAAACAGAATATCATCACCAGTATGTTTGATATACAGGTTTGCATCAAATGGACTCCGCTAAAAACCATGATCTGTTAGGTACTTATCAATTTTCATGTACCAAGCCCGAGGGGCTTGTTTCAGACAATAGAGTGCTTTTACTAATCTACAAACTTTCTGTGATTGAATGGCAACCTTGAATCCTGGAGGCTGCGTCATGTAGACTTCTTCTTGTAAGTCACCATTCAGAAAAGCACTCTTTACATCCATCTGATGGACTGTCCAATTGAACTGAGCTGCTAAGGCAAGGACAAGCCATATGGTACTCATCTTGGCTGTAGGAGCAAAGGTCTCCTCATAGTCTATGCCTTCTTTCTGTGAGAATCCTCGAGCAACAAGACGAGCCTTATACTTGGGGAGGGTTCCGTCAGCTTTGTATTTCACTTTATACACCCATTTGCAGCTAATGGGTGTTTTCCCTGCAGGAAGATCAGAAAGGGTCCAAGTGTGATTCTTCTGAAGACTCTGGAATTCATCCTCCATAGCCTATTCCCACTCAGGTATGCCCTTAGCCTCTGAATAGGTTTGAGGCTCAAAAACACTGTGTATGTTAGTCATAAGAGCAAAATTCACTGTAGGCTATTGTTTGCTCTTATTTCTGGAAGTTCTACCTTCAAGGAGTTCATTATCCCGAAGATCACCAATAGTTTTAGCCCGCCATTTGGGCCAGAGAGTATAAGAACCAATATCTGGATGAGGTGGAGGAGGCTCAGAAACAATAGGAGCAGCAAGAGGAGGATTATTTTCTGGAGGAAACTCAAGTAGTGCATCATCAAAGATTGATGCTGCATCATCCCTCCCATCAGGTGGACCTAACGGAAGAAAAACACTGTGAGGCTGATCCTTAGAACACTGCTCAAAAGGAAGGGACTGAAAGAACCCTCTGTCTTCATCAAATACCACGTCCCGACTGAAGATAAGACAATCAGTGTCTATATTTATCAACCTATAGGCCTTGTGGTGATCACTATACCCTGTCATCATGAGTTTCTGGCTTTTGGAATCCAACTTAGAGCACTTAGCACCGGGAATCCAAACATATGCAACTGAGCCAAAAACTTTGAGATGGTTGATCTTAGGCTTTCGACCAAACCAAACCTCTTCTGGAGTCTTCCCTTTAACAGCCTGAGTAGGTGATCGATTAAGAAGATAGACTGCAGTAAATACTGCTTCCGCCCAAAATTTGTTCGGAACACTCCTATGTTGTAACATAGAATGAGCCATTTCAACAACCATACGGTTGACGTTCTACAACACTGTTCTGCTGAGGAGTGTAGGGTGTGGTTAATTGGCGTTTGATGCCATGGGTATCACAGAAGTTGGAGAAAGCAGAAGAACAAAATTCCCCCCCGTTATCTGTCCTAAGAGTTATGATATTACAGCCAGACTCTTTTTCAGCTAAGGACTTAAACTTCTGAAAGATACTAAATACATCAGATTTATGTTTTAGAAAGTACACCCACATTTTTCTACTGAAATCATCTACAATCAGCAAAAAATATTTGCAACCCGTAATTGAAGATGTATTCATCAATGTTCCACCAAGTCCCCTAGAGGTGGGAGCGAGGGGGCGAGGGAGCGCGAGCGCGGCCTATGCAAAAGCTCCCTACCAATTTTCAGGAAACGTGGGGGGACGCGGGGTCATAAAAATTATAAAATATAAAAATATATATAATATTATAATATTATATATGATATATCATTGAAAATTTAATAATAAATATTTATAATGCAATTGTATTTTTCATTTTTGCAAGGAATGTATATGTTGGAACACCTAATCCTACATGGGTAGGTGTGGAATGCGAAAAGTCACAATGGAGTCCAAGTGACCTTGGAATGTGAAACCAAGAGTCACACCATTGTACTATAAATGTAAATCTTTGTATAATGGAAAATAAGTGAGCCTCACGCTTATCCTTCAGCTCTTTTTTGATTCTCTTGTGTGTGTGTTATTCTCCTCATACACCATGTGTGTGCTTCAACATGGTGTTTAACATGGTATCAGAGAGGGCGATTGCTGGCCCTGCTCCAAATTGAGTGAGCCATTTGTGTTTGTGGCATGTGTATATCTGCAAAATTTTGACATTTTTGCAGCATTTTAGAGAGTTTCTACAGCAATGCCTTTTGCCGCATTCAGCACTCAAAGATTTCTGCAGCATTCAAGAATTTGTTTTGAAGAAAGAGCAGCATTCAGAATTTGTTTTGAAGAAGAGCAGTAGTGGTTTTGAAGAGAAGCAGCGTTGTGCATCTGAAGGTTGATTTCTTCCTGCAATTTCTGCCCATTAAATTCTGCATTTTTAAGCTGCTGGAAAATAGTTTAAAGAGGGTTTTTGAAGATATTTCTGAGTTTTCACTGAAAATTTTCTGAAATTTCTGAGTTCTCTAACTCCACAAATTCTCCAATTTTCTGCTGCTATATGGCCCTCTGCAATTTTTTGAAGAAAAATTCTGGGTTTTTGAAGAAAATTTTCTGATCTTCTGGACTGCATTTCTTTGCTGCTGGGCTATTGAAAAAAATTCTGGGTTCTATTGGCAATCTGTTGTTGCATTTCAGTACTTGAAATTCTGAAATTGCCCTCATTTCTACACTTTCTGCTGCTGCTGGATTTGTTCTGCTATACATCTGAAAAAAATTCTGCTGTTGTTGTAAAGATGTTTTCCTGCTCTCTGTTGTTTTAATTTAAAAAAAAATAAAAATAAAATAAAATTGTTTTCAGGCATCAAGCCTTTCGGCCCCCCTGCTCAAACCTCATTCTCCTTTCTGCAACACCTATTGCTTCACAACGCCCCCTCTCCATTATTCAACGTTTCATCCCCTCACCTTACCCCGAGCCCTCTCCCTTACTCCATTCTTCCTACGCAGCCAACAGCCTTCCCATTCCCATACGCTGCCGCCCCCTTAACTCCACCTCACCACACTCTGCCCTCTCTGCGATTACGCCACACACGGCCCCTGCAATCTACGCAATACTCCGGCCCTCACCCTTGCTCCACGGCCTCCACGCTCCCCAGCGCGCGCCTCACCCATTTCCCACACTCTGCTTCAAACAAAGCTACGCCCCCTCCCCACATCCTTATCACTCCGACCACCTGTTCCTTACGCCCCTCCTTCCCTACACTACCCATCCCTCCCCGATCCCCCTCGCTCCCCTTTTTTTTTTTTTTTTAATTTAAAAACAAAAATAAAAAAATTATTTAACTCGCCCCTCCATAACAAATACCGCCACCCCTTTTTTAATTCGGCTTTTTTGTTTTTAATCTCCACCCCCACCTTTTAATATCCCTACCCCGCCCCCATTATAATACTTTTCCTTTTTAATTTAGATTTTTAATTTAAAAAAATAAAAATTAAATTAAATAAAATTAAATTAAAAATAAAAATAAATTAAAAAATAATAATAATAAATAAAAAATAAAAAAAATTTCCCTTAGTTGCCCCTCTCCTCCCTAATTTTAATCCCTTTTTCCTTTTGTTAATAAATTCTCCTTCCCATATAATTAATCCCCTTCCCCATATTTCGATTTTTAAATTTAAAAAAAAAAAAAAAAAAAAAAAAAAAAAAAACTTTCCCTCCTCCTTTTAATTACTCTCCCTTTTTAATTAATATTCTTCCCTTTTTTAATTTATTCCCCTTCATTAATAAATCCTCCCCCCCCCCCCCCCACCATATAGTTTCCCATCCCATCTTAATATTTCCCTTTCCCTTTTTTTAACTTATTCCCATTTTTAATTTTTTTTTAATTAATTTAAAAAAAAAAAAAAAACAGCAGAGAGAGAGGAAAGAGAGTTATGAACAGCAGAAAATGGAAAATGGCATATGAGGAGCACATGGACTGAAATTTGCAGATTTACATTGTGATTTGTGGCATTGATTTGAAGGGTGTTTTTTTTGAAGAATTTCACATTTGAAGATAAGTTTGCCATCATTGAAAACAGCTCTTTGAAGAAAAATTTCAGCTACCTCAAAGGCTTCTTGCACAGTTGTTTTTGTTGCACATTCATACAAATATTTTGCAGTGATATTGTATTGAGCTGACATTGTATTGTGAGTAGATATTGCTTCTTCATAGTTGCAATCAGTATTTGAGTTGTTGGAAAATTGTTGATATAAGTCATTATTGATTGCCCTCCATCATTTGAGGAGCAGATTTTGTACTTTGAGATTTCCATAGTTGGAAATTCTTTTGAGTCATTTGTATTTGTTGTTGCATCACATTGTAAAAGGGTGCATTTTCGGTTGAAGCCGACACCCTTCATTTTTTGAGCCTAAGTTGTTGAAATGGCCAAAATCAATGAGGTATTAGTGTTGTTGAATAACCTCATTCATTCAAATGTTGATGATGTGATAAAAATGAGCAAGGATGCTCTTTGTAGAATTCAAAATTGTTTGCAAGATGCACATGAGAAGATTGAGTTTTTACAATTGGAATCTCAGCTTCAACAAGAAGAACTTCAGCAAAAGAGTCACCATTCTGAACCTGTTTCTGTTCAGAAGATTGTGAAGGACTCTCATCAGAAGAAAGAAGATAAAGTTGCAGTTGATCCACATTCACCTCCTTGTACTAGAGCAGATTTACATGCAAATGCAGCAGTTCAACCTGCACTTCTCAAGTCCATCATCAGACCTTGGGAAGAGCTTGTCCACAACAAGCACCGAACTGGTCTTGGATATGACAAGGATGTGTCCTTTCATATTCCAGACTATCCCAAGCCCATCATATTTCAGAGTGTCGGATTCTTGTATGACAGTTCACCTGCAGCTGTTCCAGATCCTGTTCCACAACAACATCAGATTGAGAAATGCCAACACTGTGATCGAGTTGGCCATATGAAAGATCATTGTTTTGATCTTCATCCATGCAAGCACTGTGGTTGGCATACCCATTCTTCAGAAAGATGCTTCAGAAACAAGCCTCCTACAAGAACAAAGATTCATATTGGATGGATCGCTTCTTGGCAATGGGCATCAGCAGCCAAGAAGATGTTTACGACATATCATAGAACATGTTCACGAATATTGAGCAAACTTGCAGTTGAGTTTTCGCCATCATCTCACCTTGTCCCTGACAGGGGGAAAATGGTGGTCATCTACAAGCTTCGACGATTATCAAGTGAGTCGAGCCACAAACTCTCATTCCATGTTCGCAGATGTAGCCAGCTCAAGCGAGCTCCGAGCCACAATTCGCTATTCCGCAGTCGCAGATGTAGCCGTAGACATGGATGCCCATGAGCATGCTCTTCTAAGCAGGGATAACCCGCAAACCATCATCTTTGGTTGGTGGATAACCTGTAACCATCACAAAGTCGTAGACCTCCCTTTCTTCTAGGTCGAAGGTCTCCTTTCATATATGAGGAACACTTCTAGCGTGCTTCAGCCTTCTTGCCGCCTTTTTCCTGAGTTCCGTAAAATGCTTCAAAGCATTCCGCAGTCACAACCTAAAACCACCACGCGTAGTAGACCTCCTTCTTTTAGGTTGAAGGTCTCCCTTTTTTATGAGGGACAATTCCTCTAGCAGAAGCCTTCAACTTCTTGCCAGTTTTGGAAGAGTTCCGGGAACTGCAACAAGTTTTGCGTTCCAGTGTTTGTGGTCATCCTAAAACCACCTCTTTTTTTCCAACATTTCAGAGAGTTGATTCAGCCAAGTGCTTCCATGTATACTTTGCAGATTTGTGTTACAACTCTTTTCTTGGACTCACACATACCCCTTCGGATTAAGGGGGGATGTTGGAACACCTAATCCTACATGGGTAGGTGTGGAATGCGAAAAGTCACAATGGAGTCCAAGTGACCTTGGAATGTGAAACCAAGAGTCACACCATTGTACTATAAATGTACATCTTTGTATAATGGAAAATAAGAAAGCCTCACGCTTATCCTTCATTGTGTGTTGAGTCTCTTGTGTGTGTGTTATCTTCCTCATACACCATGTGTGTGCTTTAACATGGTGTTTAACAGTATATACAGTCATCATACACTTACATCATGAAAGATAAATAATAAATGATAAAATTTAAAAATTATAAATCGATGAATGATGAATCATCTAACTGAAACAAATTAAAAGTTAAAATTTAAAACATACATCATAGATTCATATGTAACTTTGTAACTGTATAATCATTAATGTAACTACTAACAATGTACAATGAAAATAAAGTTTAAGATATCATATGAGTCATGACATATATGATATTATATCAAGATTCAAAATAAACTTTAAACTAAAGTTTACAACTCAAGTCTGAAACATAAATATTAAAACTTAAAAGCAAATAAGTTTAAAGTTATGTTTGCAACAGTGAAACATATAACATAAAACATAACTTCTTCCGACTGCGGGCTTCTTCCAGCGGCTGCGGCAAGTGCTAAGTGCGGATGATACAATGATACAATGAAAACAAAGGAAACCTAAAAATTAATTTAATTAAACAATCGATTATTAAAATATATTTTTTATTTTTTTCATTTAATTTTTTTTTTTTTTAATTATGGGCCCCACACGCCCCCTCACGCTCCCTCCCATCCCCTCACGCTCCCGAAAGCACCCTCGACCCCATCCCCTCCCGCTCCCTTCCGTCCCCTCACGCTCCCTAAAGCACCCTCGACCCCTCAATCTGAGGAAACGTCCCCTTTGACGTCCCCCCTTAATTTTCTGATTTTTGGGGGTGTCGGGAAACGTCCCCTGGAAGTCCCCAAGACCCCAGAGCGTGAGGGGGCGAGGATTCTAGACCCCTAGGTGGGGGGGCGAGTCCCTGTGTAACACTGGTATTCATAGGACCACAAATATCAGCATGAATTAACTGGAGCACCTTAGATGCGCGCCAAGATTCTCCATCCTTAAATGAAGACCGATGTTGCTTGCCAGCTTGACAGGCGCTGCACACTCCCAAATGCTGTGTTTGAATATCAGGTAACCCTGACACAAGTCCCTCCCGAGATCGCTGAGAGAGATATTGAATGTTTAAATGCCCATATCTCTGATGCCACAGAGTGCTGATGGGAGAAACATGAGCTGCTAGAGCCACTTCTGGGGAATCACCAGTGTCAAGAAGCCTATATAGACCATGATCCTCTAGGCCAACAGCAACCGTAAGCCGAGTGTCCCTGTCAATAATGGAACACTTGTGAGCACTAAACAACACATCGAGCTGAGGAGAGTTTCTCATAATCTGGCTGACAAACAGCATATTAATTTCCATACCAGGAACATAGTACACATTCAGGAAGATGAGTGTGCGCCCACCAGACTGGATCTGACTGTACCTCTGCCAACCACCGTCTACTCCTCACCTCCGCCGAAGACCATGGAATCACTGAAAGATGAGAAGTCAATAAACCAGTCACGCCTGTGAGAGAAATGACGTGATACACTAGAGTCAATGTACCAAGCAGATGACGGGGCGTGATCTGAGTACCTTTTAGCCATAACGGCATAAAAGGTAGATTCCTTCTGCTCAGAATGTTCTGCGACATTCGCTTGCTGATGAGACCCTCCCTGCTTCTTCTGTTCAGAAGCAATCCTCTGTCGGCAATCTTTCTTCAAATGACCAAACTTGTGACAGTAATTACACTGCACATTTTTCTTCCTAGTAGGATCATAAGATTGAGAAGAACCTATCTTATGAAATGACTGAAAGCACTGATATTTGGCAGCAAAAGCATTTTCTGAGGAGGTTGATGAAGCATCACTACCAAACTGTTGCTTCCAACGATCCTGCTGCAGGAGTTTGGTGCATAGCTCTAGAAACTTCAGATCAACATTAGTGGAGGTAATGTTAAGAGTTTCTATAAAGTGTTCATAAGATTTTGGTAGAATTTTCAGGGTGATGACTACCATATCTTCTTCCTCCATGGTCCGGCCAATAGCTTTGAGCTGATCTCGAATGGCTTTAATCTTGTTAAGATGTTCATGTAAAGATATATGTTTGTCCATCATGATGGAGAACAACTGATTCTTTAGAAAGAAAGCTCTGCTCTTGTCGGATGTCTCGTGCAATTCCTTCAAATGTTTCCAGATTTCGGCAGCTGTCTTGCTGGAAGGGATCTGTGGTAACTGATCATCAGAGACAGAGAGTTTGAGAAGCATAACAGCCTCTCGATTTCGATCATCAAACTTATTTTGATCTGCACCAGGTGTACCAGGGCGAAGCTCTGTGCCCAAAACGAGCTGGTCAAGACGCCTATATTCAAAAATGGTCAACATTCTCTGTTTCCAGATGTTATAATTGTTGCCATTAAAGCACTGATTGCCTTCCAACATCAGATTGGTTAGTGAGGCCATCTGCACGTTTCCCAAGACACGCAAAACGACCAAGGAGTTTGGCACGAATTTTAATGCAGATGGCGGCTAATCTGGACAAAAAACTACTGGAAATTTAAATGCTCATCCAGCCACAAAAAAATTGGTGCATACCTCGATTCTGCCAAAATAGCAGTCTGGAATTCAATCTACTGTAGAAAAACAATACCCAACTCAGCCTTTAATAACTCGTCCCAGTCATATGCAAATTGCACCATCGACTTCCACGTTCAACCAGCAAGATGGACTGATATTGGACAGAAATTCAACACATTGGACCAGCAACCAAACTCAGCAGCACGTACAGAATAGATATGAATGATAGGAGTCTTTATCCCACGAAATACTCAGCAGAAAACGACCCACCAAAGAAAGAATCGCAGAGAAAAAAAACGGCGACTCAGAAATTGTGACGCCAAAAAAAATTTCAGACTTCTAGAGAGCTGTTTCGAAATGAAGCACAGAATTTTTCAAATATTGAATAATTATTTCGAAAAAATACCTAAGCTCTGATACCATAATCAATGAATGAATTAATTGATTTACAATGAGCAGTGAAGCTCAATAAATAATACAACTGTAGAAACAGCAACAGCAAGTTTCTACTAAGAAAGTAGAAACAGCGAGTTTCTAACAAGAAACTGCTAATTACAAACTAAGAAACTAGAAACAACAAGTTTCTACTAAGAATATAGAAACAGCAAGTTTCTAACAAGAAACTGCTAATTACAATCATAGATGAGCAGTAAACTCTAAAATAGCATTATTCTAATAGATTTCTCCAGGAAGACTTTGATATGTTTTCTAAAGAATAAGGGCGAAGTCTTCAGTAGGTTCAAGGAGTTTAAGGATTTTGTGGAGAATAAGATAGGGAGGAAGATCAAGACACTAAGGTCAGATAATGGAGGTGAGTACACCTTGAATGCCTTCAAGGACTTCTATGCTCAAGAAGCTATCAAGAAGGAATTGATTGTTTTGGACAACCCTCAGCAAAATGGGGTTGCAAAATGGAAAAAATGGGTTATAGTTGGAGCAGCCAAGGCCATGCTCGATGATCAAGATTTTCCATCGTTTTTGTGGGAAAAGGCCTACAACACTGTCGCATACCTGCAGTATAGAAGCCCACACAAGGTGTTGGGAAAACTGACACCAGAGGAGGCGTTCACGAGGAAGAAACAGGATTTGGGGCACATTTGCATCATTGGATGCCTTATGTATTGTCATGTTCCCAAGGAGAGGAGAACCAAGTTGGAACCAAATGTAGAGAAGGGTATCTTTGTAGGATACAGGGAAACATCGAAGGCCTATCGACTTTACATTCCTTCCCTCAGGAAGATAGTTGTAAGCAAGGATGTGCAGTTCGAAGAGGAGAGGACTCTTCGGAAGTCTGGCAGCTTGATGGAGGTTCAAAAGGAGGAGCACGTACCCAAGGTTGAGGCAACTCAAATTCCTCAGAGTACAGTCATAGAGGTTGGAGAGAAGAGTCGGCACGCCGAGCGGGTTGATCAAGAACGGGAACAGTGGATTCGTCAGCCTTAGACTCCTACCATAGGGAGGAAGAGGAACAAGTGGGCTGAGCAGACACTGAGAGAGGCCTAGGAGTATGTTGGTACTCCATAGTATTCAATCAGACAGAGTAAGGTTCCTAATCGTTATTTTGGGTATGTGTCGCTTCTTAGTGAACTGGTTGAGGCAGAGCCTTCCAACTTTCAGGAGGCATCCAAGCATCAAGTGTGGATGGATGCCATGGTGGAAGGGTATTCTTCCATCATGAAGAGTAGCATTTGGGAGGTAGTGCCATGACCAGAAGGCAAGTCAGTGGTGGGCTCGAGATGGTTTTATAAGATTAAGCATGTTGCGGATGGCAACATGGAGAAGTTCAAATCCCATTTTGTGGCTAAGAGATTTTTGCAAAAAAAAAGGATCGAATGTGACAAGACCTTCGCTCTAGTATCCAAGTACTTATCCATCAAGGCTATCATTTCTATAGCAGCACAGATGGGTTGGGGGATTCACCAAATGGACGTGAACATGACCTTCCTCAATGGAGTGACTGAGGAAGAAATATACATAGAGCAACCTGAGCGTTTTGAGGTGCATGGGAGGGATTCCCATGTACGCAAGTTAAGGAGAGCATTGTATGGGCTCAAGCAAGCTCCCATGGTGTGGTATGCACTTACTGGCAGTTATTTGCAGAGAGTGGTCTTCACCAAGAGTGAGGCAAACCTCAACCTATACTACATTCAGGTGAAGGGCGAGCCTCTCATATTGGTGTTGTATGTTGACGACCTATTTCTCAATGGGTCAAAGGAGCTCATAGTGCACTGCAAGCGATATATTGCAGGAGAGTTTGAGATGAAGGACTTGGGGTTGATTCACTACATTTTAGGGTTGGAGGTGTGGCAGAGAGAGAGAGAAATATTCCTTGGACAAGGGAAGTACACAGTTGAGATCTTAAAGCAATTCAGGATGGAAGACTATAAGCCCATGTCCCACTTTTGACCAACTGGAAGAAGATCGATGCTTCCAGATCAGTGGCAATGGACTACACTTTGTAGATACAATTGATAGGCTCTCTTATGTATTTGGTTAACACTAGGCCAGATATTTGTTTCAAAATGAACTCACTTAATCAGTTTATGTTAGAGCCTAAGAAAGTGCATTAGGTAGTTGTGAAGCATGTTTAGAGATATCTTCGAGGCACAATTGAGTATGTGCTAAGGTATAGTTAGCACGATGGAGTGAACCTCAAGGGGTAAACCGATGTGAATCGGGAAGGCAATACAACTGACAGGAAAAGCACTTCAGGGTGCAATTTTAGTTTGGGATCAAGAACAATCTCTTTGCACATCAGGAAACAGAAGGAAATTGCACTGAGTTCAACAGAGGTCAAGTATATGGCAGCCAGTATGGCTACATATGCAAGGCAATCTAGCTTCAAAACTTCTTGTTGGGAATTTTGATCGGGAACTAGTTCCGACTATCATTTACTATGCTAATCATAGTTGCATCAAACTGTTTGAGAATCTAGTGTTTCATGACATGTCAAAGCACATTGAGACCAAGTACCACTTCATCAAAAATTGTGTGCAGAAGGGGAAATGAAGTTGCAGTACACTCCTATATACGAGCAAGTAACAAACATCTTAACCAAGGCCTTGATGAAGGGCAAGTTTTTATTCTTTGGGGATAAGTTATGTGTTGTGCAGAACACCTTCCTCCCTAAGAGGGAGTGTTGATTTTTGTAGCTGCAAAAGGTCTTCTAGCCTTGTGTCTTAACTAGAAGGACCTTGTTTTGTTTCTTAAAGAGCTCACATGTGACATGCAAGGCATGCATGTGAGTTGCATGTGGCATGTGGAATTTGCATGTTGATTGCATGCAAAATGTGAAGTGTGCAAGTGGATTACATGGTAGATGCAGCGTTGTATGCATGCGGATGAGTTACAAGTGGTATGCAAGAGATATGCATATACTGCAAGCGAAATTTATGACTGGTACTTGAGTTAAATTAAAGAAAGCTAAAGATAAGAAAGTTACTAAAGATAAGTAATTTCTCTTCAGTTAACTTGATGAGTTAATTTTGGTTGTCAATCTTACCTTAGAAAAGTTATAAATTAAGCCTGTGGGTTTAGGCGAAAAGACAATTGATGAGCACAAGTTGGAGATTCAGTGAGAGTGAGTGTCTGGAGTAAGAAAGCAAGTTGTGGGGTCAAACTAGCTATAGCGAGATCAAGAGCGAATTAATCAGCAAGGGGGTCGGTGAGGTCGAGTCCCTTGAGTAGCAAGGTGTGTTTTTTCTCAAGGGCTGAGAAGCTAAGTTTTCTCTTGTATGCTGAAGTAAATCAATTGGGCTGCATGAGTGGGCTAAAGGGCCAAGGGAGGGTTGTATGAGAGGGTCAAGTGAGGGTTTTGAGGCCGAAATTATTGCTATGTAATTGTTGTAGTGAATTTGTGTAACTGCTATAAGAAATCTTGCTCCTAAAGTTGAATAAAAGAGCCCAATGTTTGCAGGTTTTCCCCACACTAGGGTTTCCTAGGTATATATGTGTTATGATGTTGATATGATTGGTTTCACGTGAATTTGCTTTTGTTGTTTATTGTTGTGTGTTGATGTTAATGAACCCAGAGTATTTGTTGTTACAAAATAGATAAATAAAATTTGTTTTGGTTCTATTCCGTGAAAATTTGTTGAACAGATAATCTATAACTAGTTTATAAAAATTTAACATCCCACTCTTCAAAGCATGCTAACTAATCCCATATAAAGTGGATCAACATAGATATAAGTGTAAAGTGAGCATTATTTATTAAAAGAACTCCTTAAAACAAGGATTCCCTCCAAGAACGTGCATGAAATATGCATTATGACAAAATCAAACTCCTCATCAAGTGTGACTAAGGCATAGATCCAAGTGCAAACAACCAATTATCCTCAATCCAAGAACCATCTCACACAAGAAAAGCAACTCACACTTGGTAACGGTATTTATCACTCATCCTTTTGCTGATTTTAGAGGTAAATAATTTAACTTTCGAGTGATTTTGTTTGCTATTATGCATTATTTATGTGTTAAATTTCACTTACAAATCAGTAAATTTACACAATCAACACTACCTTCACCTTAGATATCTATACTAGGCACTGGTCTACTTATCTATGGTAGAGATATTTTGTAGGGTAGTCTTCTATTACTACTCAGATTAGCAACCTAGGGAATTTTCAATCAAGATGCTAAGTAGTAAGCACATAGGAGATGCACCCACTATCACCTCAACACAATTTCCCCTCACTTTAAGCCAACTCCCATAATGCCACGAAGGGTATCCCAATCTACACACTTAACCAACAATCTCAAGAGACCATTGCCTAGAAACACTATGTATGATGAAGGTTAGGAGTTAAATGAACTAAAACACCAAGCCTAATATATGATATGCATCTGCAGAAAATACAAACCAGCAAACAAAACTCTTTCAAAATACTCAATAAATGGTTACCTTTGATGCTTGAGAGTGAGGGAAAGGTGAATTATGCTTCATTGCCACTTGATTTCTAACCTATTTTGGGAAAATATGTTTCTGTCCTGCACTTCCAAATCTACAAAATAACAATAAAATGCAGAAATGCCAGATTTGGAGTGTCTTTGAAGCAACCCACGAGTATGGAACACACTAGAGTGATGGATCCTTGGGTTCTTGAACTTGGGGACTAGCATATGAGTGAAAATGCAGCCCAACAATAATAAAAATGCAAGTGATTACAAGTTATATCCATCTGATTCAAACTTGTGTGAAATAGGGGTCCAATCCCCCTAAGGTCAAAAATGGAAAGTGCCTTAATCACACTAAAACCTTTGCCACACTTAGTGCAGCTTTAAATACTTCCAAATATATAATTATGCAATGAAAACACTTCAAAAATATAGCTTAGATTTTGGGGTTAGAAACAACCTATTTCACGAAACCCTAAGCAAGGAGCCTCATCAATCTTTCAAGATATTGCTATGAATAAAATTCATACTTGTGAAGACACCTTCAAAACCCTCAAAATGATGTTAGATAAACCTTTAGAGCATAAAAAAAGAGGGGTGCTTTGCTTGGGCCTCTAGATCATCAATATGGCACAAATCCCAAGCTAAATGCCTAGATCCGAAAATGTAATTCGTCAACTTTCTTTTAGACAATAAATGAAAGATATTCCATGATTTTCTTTATATTTTTTATGGTTGGATTTTTCATTTTTCATTTTTCTATTTTTAGGATTTTTTCAATAATATAAGTAAATAAAAAACAAGGCAAGAATTTTGTAAAAATGGTTGGTTGTTAGTTTAGGGATAAATTGCCTTATCTCCTCTATGGCTACTAGGGTCAAAATAAATGCCCCTCTTAAGTTAGTTATCCAATGCTTGTGGACTAGGGCAAAGAAGTGAAACCCTAAGGTTCAAATTACCTCTTTGTCTAATCAAAACAAGAAATGAAACCAAGCCCTACAAGAAGGGATCTATCTAAAGGGGAAAGCGTTCAACCATAAAATCAACAAGGGAATGAAATAAAATCAAATCCTTGTTGAGGAACCTTAGGTATGGCCCAACGAGTTTCAATCCTTACCTCACACCAACAAAGGATAAGTGGGAGATAAACAATAGGCGTCTCCTTTCAGGTGATAAAGTTGCCCTCCAAATGGATCAATCTTGATAGCCTTGAAGTAGTCTTGAATTTATCACAAATTTGTCTTTGAAAAATATTTAGAATAACGAAGAAAGAGAAACTCTAAATTCAACACCAAAGCTTCAGGAAAATAATTACATTATGGCAAGGATGATCTCAACAATTCACAACGATTTGGAAGGAGGATCAACTCTCTATTTATAGATGATGCTCACAACATCTCTCTGCCTTTTGCTCGTTACAAAATTTCTAAGGAACCTTTAAGAAAGGTTGACTTGTCATCCACAAAATCTTGGACACTAAGTCATTAAAATAATTTGTGATATCTTCAGCAAACCTCTTCCTAGAGAACAGTTTGAGTACTTGAGGCAAATATTGGGAGTTGTTCCTCTTGCCTCCCACCACTAGATATTCCTTCAGGAGGAAGCAAGGAAATTGGTACATATTCAGCATATCAAGATGAAGCTGCCAGGTCCACAAGATCAACAAAACAAAGGACGTTGTTGAAAGGGGGAGCATGTTGGTGTCTTTGCCATTGATGTCAGAGGTCTATGGTGATCAAACAAAAGAAGAAAAATGAGAGGTATTTGGTTAAGGAGAGGTACAGCAAGAGCAGCAGCAAGCAAGAACAGTAGCAACACCATAGCAACAAAAGAAGCTAAGCATAAGATAAGTACATCTCAGAGGGAACAACATTCAAAGGAGTCATTCATAGTTGGAATGCCTTGATGAGGATGTTTTTTTTGATCTTGGTGTTTCTATCAATGCCAACGGGGGATGTTAATTTTGGGCAACTAGGTCCAAACTCCATGTTGCACTGCTCATATGATGATGATTATATTTTTGTTGGATTCCTCTTTCGGAGAGGTGCAAGATTGATCTAAAGATCATCTTGTTTGGATGAGCAAAACCTATATTTTGATTTTAATTTCCACTCATGTGCAAGGTCGGCCAGATTTGTAATGTAGGCTCACAAGCCTAACAGATGTGTCACACACCCTCACCGATGGATATAAATTGGAGAGACTTGGAGATCATTTGCTCATCAACTCATCACACATTCTCTCTTGTGATCTTATTGGTTTGATCAGCCTTTGGAGGCCTCTTTCCTTCACACGTGCGACGCTGAAGCTGGGTAAATCTGCAGACTGGTTTTAGGGTTGTTTGATGTGCGTTGACTAGCGTTGACCGTGGTCAAACCTTGATGTTTTGACCTCCAAACTTTACAAAAAATCCGATTTTTGAAGGCCGTATTGTTGGGCACAAAAATCAAGGAAGAATGAGCACTTTTACTGAAGCCCTAAATTTGCAGCGTTGACTTTGTGCGTTGACTTTTCTGCACTAACTTTCTGTTGACCAATGTTGGCTTTTGATGAGTTTTCTTTGAGGGTTGTGCGTGTGACACTTGGAGGGTTCGCTGATCTAAGAAAGACTTTGTTGGTTTATGCATCTTGTTGACTGTCGTAACGCACACTATCCTATATCTTTGCTGGACAAGAAGAATTGTAAAATCTAATCTATATTATTGGCTTGTCTTCTGTTGATCTATTATTGTGTTCTATCAGCATTTTACTTTCATGTTTATGTGATTGCTAAATTGAATCGGGCCTAAGAAAGATTGAAGTAAATTTGCATTAAGCATAGAACATTCCATGTCTATCTAAATTTAACATGGTATCAGAGCTGAGGTGAAGACAAAGTCTAAGCTAGTGTGAAAAGCAATCATCGAAGAAGAAATCCTATCAAGGACCAATGGCCTCATCAACCTATAAGGGTTTCAAGTCTGATGATAAATTGACTGATAAGTCTGATTATCACGCATGGAAGATGTCCTTGGATTTGGCATTAGAAGATCAAGATGTCATGGACTATGTGCAGGGGAAGATTCAAGAGCCTCCATCAAATGCACCTGCTGCCACAAAGACGAAGTATAGAAAAGGGGAAATAAAAGCAAAGATGATTATCCGGGATTCTATTCATAAGCATTTGGTTGCTTACATTTCTAAGCTGAGCACATCTAAAGAGATGTATGATAAGTTGGTTAGCATGTTCAGAGCTAGCAATGCTGATCAAGTTCTTTTCTTCAAGAATCAATTGAAGAATATCAAGAAGGGCAAGGATGAATCCATTCAATCCTATTTTATGAGGCTCACTAAAATCAGGAACAATCTTTTAGCTATTGGAGAAGAAATAGTTAATCGAGAGACAGTTCTCATTGCGCTTGGAGGTCTCCCTCGTGATTGATATGCTATTCAATACCACTATTCTTAATAATAATGTGATTCCTTGTTTTGATGAAATATTGACGAGATGCACTCAAGAGGAGACAAGAATGATGGAGAGAAATCATCCCTCTAATGGAAATGGAGGTGACCCTACTGCCTTCACTGCTCATGCAAAGAAGAGGAACAATGGAGGTCCGAGAAATCAAAACCATGGAAGAGCGGGGCCCAGAGGAAAGAAAGGAAGATGTTACACTTGTAACAAGTTTGGTCACTATGCAAGATAGTGCCCTAATAGAAGGGACTCTCCCAAGGATGATGACAACAACAACTCCAGGGGAAATGGAAATCAAAGGAACAACAGGTTCAAAGGAAAAAGGAAGGCTCATTCTGATCGTAGTGGAAATGGGCAACCTTCCAAGAGGTCAAGAAATTCCAGGTACGATGAGTCTAATGTTGTTGATAATAAGATAAATGAATTTATTCTTATATTTGTCCTCTTTGTTGCATTTCCTCCCGACACCATGGATGTCTGGTTGATTGATAGTGGTGCTTCAAGGCACCTCACTGGTTATAAAGAAGCCCTCTTTGATTTGATTGAGAAGGATACAAATCTAGAAATCATCCTTGGAGATAATGCCACCTATCCCATGAAAGGGACAAGGACTGTGACCTTCATCTATCTCAAGGTCAAGTCCTCTGTTTACAAGGTGTGTTGTACACACCTGATTTGAAGAAGAACCTTGTGTCTATTTCGGCAATGGAAGGCAAAGGATTCAAGGTGGCATTCGTTGATGAAAAGGTACGTATCTGGAAGAAGAACTTCAAAGAAGCTCTTACTATTGGTTTTAGAGTTGATACACTTTACCAGGTTGGAGGAAGTCCATTGGGGGCTATGTCATGTGATACAACTCTTTAAACAGAGTTATGGCACCGAATGTTTGCACACCTTCATTACAAAGCCCTTCTCGAAGCAAGGAAGGTGGTGACAAGGATGCCCGAATTTAAAGATGATCATGAAGGTATATGTCAGAGTTGTGCCGAAGGGAAGCATACAAGGGGACTGTTGACCACTAGAGCGGCACCTGATGATAATGAGAAGACTCCATGCCCAAGGATGAACCAGAGGACACATGTACCATCAAATATCATCAGTTCAACAGAGTTTTTAAACTCTACTTTTACATCTCATCATCTTTCTCTTATACCCAGATTCCACGCCCTACGGGGAATTGTAATAAGTGATGCTAGTAATGATGAATTTTGAGTCAGTATTGAGTCTGTAATAGGCCTAGGTAGCCTAAGACCTTGCCAACAAGTGAGTATTACTCTAGGAGGTTTTTTTTTTACTTGGTTAATTATCATTTCCCTACCAGAAGTTAATAATTAATTGAGTTTTTCCTCCAATTTTACCCCAAAGCCGGAGTACGGCTTGATGGTGAGGCCTTGGGTGAGTCCTAGTGCCTAGAGTCAATGTATATTACCATATTAGATCACACAAAAAATTTCATGGAATTTGGTTAGGTCAGGTAGTGATTCTTTAATTTTTTAGATTTCCCGCAAGTCGAAAATTGTAATTGAATTGTAATAAGTGTTTCCTAGAGAAGTTGTATGGGGTATGAATAATCAAAATTACACCTCACCCCCTCAACTTTCTACTATGACACACTCTGAGGGGTTAAAAATGTGTTTTGAACCCTCAAAACCCACTTTTCCTAAGTTTAGTGGGAAATCTGGCAATTAATTAAGCCAAAAATTAAATAAATAGAGAAAAATAAATATCCACACATGCTAAATAAGGTGGAAAATTATGGAGGAGTTAAAAGTGAAGTCCCAAAGTGATGGGGACTCCTTTAATCAAGGAAAAGACATGTGCTCAAATAAAATTGAATTTCTAGCATTAAATGAGATCTGCTTACTTGGAAATTCAAATTTGTGAAGTTAGTGCATATTTGGGAGGATTTGGGAGAATATTTGGTGGATATTTTTGTGGAAAATTGTCCCCACATGGGTTACCACCCATATACACTCGTCATTCCATCATAAAATTTGAATTTAGCACATAAGGGAAGAAGAAAATGATGTCCACTTGCCAGAATCCAATTTGTACACTTGGCAATGGAGCTCCACATATCAAATTCGAATTTGCCTTGAGATCTCCTCCTCACCACTTGGCATATGGTTTTTCATTGGGATTTGCTCCCAACTTTCTATATAATGGAGCCATGGGCTCTCATATTGTATCATTGGATACGAGCTATTGTGCTTGCGGAAGCGCTGCTACTTCATACACTTTTCAAGAATATCAATAAAAAGACTTTGGAGGTCCATTCATGGGTGTTCTTCCTTTGGATCATGGTGCATTTGGAGCTATTGGTATAATCTTTTCTATGCTTTGAGTTATTTCATCTTCCATGTATTTTTGTGAATTTTCTAGTGCATAGCTATCTTGTATTATCATTTGATTTGAAAGTAGACTCTAGAGGTTGAAAGTTCTAGTTTATTTTCAAATAAATTTCTAGAAGTTTCAATTCATTGTTTGCTTATCTAAATCTACATGGACTAATGTGTGACTTGAGTATTGTAGAAGAATTATTTTTGGATCAAGCATGAAGAGAAGTCTTTGAAAGACCAACCCGCTCTTGAAGCACCTTCAAAGGAACTCTCATTTGTTATTTGGATTTTCATAGTTTATCTTACGAAAAAGTGTTTTGCAGGGATTCGTTTGGACATAGTTTGTATGCATGCAATCATTTAAAAATATTTTACTTTTCATTGTTCTTCATTGGATCATATTTTGCTATTTAAAGAGCTTAAACATGGCTAGACAAATAGGAGAGTTTACTCATCCTCTTTGGCTTAGCCCTTTGTAGATTATTGTGCAATATTTTGTGATTTTCTTTGTCTAACACTTGGTTGGTTTTTTGTAGTCTTCTTTTTCTAACTTGTTTTCTTGTAACAACTTATGGGATTCACCTTCAAGAAACTACTAACAAATTGTTGCAGGACCTTTGAGCTCTAATGTCAAACGAGGAGAACTCACTCTTTTTCCTTTAGTCGTAGGCAGTTAATGAGCTTCCTTGAGGAAGGCCAAGTTCCTTTTGTGGCTTCTTCTCTCTCTCTTGGTTGTGAGCATTAAGGAGGCTTAGCCTCTCTTCTTCACTTGTAAAAATATGATTTCTATTGTCTTTATATTGCAAAAATTTCTCATCAAGGATAAGTCTAAGACCTCAAGTTTCATTTGTAAAGGTTTTCCTTGAACTTGTAAGAGGCTTCATAGTCTCTTACCTCTAACAACCAATAAAATTTGTGATTTTGGGAGTGTGAGTTTTACCCATTGGCATTCCAATCTCTCCACTTTTGGAGAGGACTTGTGGCGTGATTTGTTGATCTCTTTAAATTGCATGCATATCATTTAGTTG
Organism: Pinus albicaulis; assembly: GCA_034641835.2. NCBI lineage: Eukaryota > Viridiplantae > Streptophyta > Pinopsida > Pinales > Pinaceae > Pinus > Pinus albicaulis. Next base: position 1,129,602,732 of record CM076570.1, read on the forward strand.
GTTAATTAACACAACCATGCATTTCATTCATTTCACTAGCCATTCACTTTGATTTGCTACAAGTTTTAAGAGTATTTACTTTCATAGCAAATTCAGATTTTTTTTAATATGCAAGCATCTTTACTTGAGCTTATTTAGCTTGAAATCATACTTCAAATTTGTTTATGCTTCACCATTGAGCACACTCTACAATCTTAAGTTTGATGCATCAAGTAAAACTACATTTTATTTCATGATAAACAAATATATTTCAAGTTGATGTTGAATTTTCATTTTCATGTTAATTTACTTTTAGATCTTACATGCCCTAAGCATCACTAAAATTTACCTCCAACTTAAGTTGGTTGAATAGACATTTTAGGGACCCTCTACCTCTATAGACTCTTCTCTGTGAGATCCAAATATTTGGGCGAGGGTGAGGTCTGAGGATTAGAGTTCAATTGTAACTTTGCTTTAGAACTAATCAATAAAATAAACCAAGAGCACTATCTCATCACATTTACTTGCAAATTTCTCAAATTTTTTGCTATCTTGATGGTTTAAAGTTTCACATGTAAATATTATCTCAAGAAGCACTTTGGATGCAAACATTTTAATTCCTTAAATTTTGCAACAAGTTTAATTCTATGGTACTTGGAAATTTACCTACTTTTGCAACTTCATTGCATGTTGTCATTTTAATGGTCATTATGCTTATGGATGATTGATATATCTTGTTTCATTGGCAAATACCCTTATTTGGTGTTGCAAATTTAATTGCATGTTGTTACTTTGATCTAACATTTGAGTTTTTCTATTATCTCATTTACATTCTCCAAAGTAGAACATTAATTGTTTCTTTTTGAGCAAGATAGTTTCTCATGCTTTGATTCATAAATCTATTTATCTTGAAAGCATTTACAATATCTTGTGCTAACATTTTCTTGTTTCACTTTTTAGGATTATTTTTATTTTCCATTTGAAAGCATTTTACTTCATTTAAGCAAATACATTTTCATTTCAAAGAGTAAAACTTTAAAGGCACTGGTTTTCATATGCTTTATGCTTATTTAAATTATGTATTGATGGTTATTGTTCATATCACTTTTTGCTTATAAATCTTAAGAAGTAATCTATTTAACTCTAACAACTCTCCTAGAAACTCACATCTTTTAACTTAGTTTTCCATTTAGGGACCACCCCCATAGCTAACCTAGGAGATAGCTTAAACGGAGATAGTCGGGATTAGTGTGACAGCCCCTTCTCTGTGTTCCTTGTCACCAACCACACCTTGTGGGGTTAAAGGCTTTTCTTGCTAACTGTAGGTAGGTGTAGGCGGCAGGCAATAACAGGGACCATTCCTTGGGAGGATGTTCCTATTACAGGACTTTTACAGATGACTTCTCCTACAAGACCTGGATATATTTCTTGAAGAAGAAGGACGAAGCATTCAAATGGTTTCGTACCTTCAAGGCCTTTGTGGAAAATCAAACCAAGAAGAGAATCAAAGTTTTGAGGACCGACAATGGGACCGAGTATGAGTCAAATGAGTTCAATGACTTTTGCAAAGCTAGCATTAAGAGGGAGAACACAACTACGTATACTCCTGAGCAAAATGGTGTTGCTGAAAGAAAGAACAGGACCATTGTGCAAGTTGCTTGTGCCATGCTATGTGACCAAGGTCTTCCAAAGTTTTTATGAAGAGAAGCTGCAAACACTGCTGTATACATTCAAAATAAATGCCCACATTCCGCTCTGGACTCCAAAACTACCGAAGAAGTCTTCTCTGGTAAGAAACCTGATGTTTCTCATTTTAGAGTTTTTGGTTGTCCTTTTTACTTTCATGTGCTGAAAGAAAAGAGAAGCAAGTTGGATGCTTCTGGAAAGAAGGGAATGTTTGTGTGCTACAGTGAAACTTCGAAGGCATATAGAATCTATGTGCCTGGTCAAAGAGAAGTGGAGATATTGCACGATGTCACTTTCGATGAAGATGTTGCCCTCAAGAAAGTGAGAAACCTTCCTAGCTCCAAGGAAGACAAAGAAGATGAAGAAGCAGGGAAGCAGGAAGAGTCGAAGGATGAATCGATGCCAAGCAGGAAGAGTCGAAGGATGAATCGATGCCAAATGTTGAAGGACCTATGGATCCTATTGATCCACCTCCTTCAAATAAGAGAAGACCCTCATGGCTCAGGGACACTCTTGAAGATGTCGAGAGACATATTGCCCCAAAGGGGACATTCCTTGAAAGCAAGAAGCCGAATAGGTACCAAGGGTACCTAGCAGCCATGAGTACAATTGTACAATTTGAGCCTAGATCATTTGAAGAAGTCGTAAACCACCAAGTTTGGAAGGATGTTATGCACGAAGAATATGAATCCATTATGAAAAATGATGTCTGGGAAGTGGTCCCGAGACCAGAGAACAAATCTGTTGTCACCTCGAAATGGCTCTATAAGATCAAGCATGGATCTGATGGTAGTGCTGAAAAGTACAAAGGCAAGACTTGTTGCCCGAGGCTTCTCTCAAAAAAAAGGCATAGATTATGATGATATATTTGCACCTGTGGCCCGCTATACCACCATCCGATCTATCATTGCCCTTGTTGCAACGCAAGGATGGAGTCTCCATCAGATGGATGTGAAGACCGCTTTTCTGCATGGTTCTAGAAAGAAAGAGGTGTATGTGGAGCAGCCTCTGGGGTTCAAAGACCGAGATAGAGACACCTATGTATGCAGGTTGAAGAAAGCCCTCTATGGTTTGAAGCAAGCCCCCAGGGCCTGGTATGAGAGGATAGATAGCTACTTGATGAAGCTGGGCTTCACTCGAAGTAATGCTGATCCAAACCTTTATTTTAAGGTTGATAGAGAAAGGCCTCTCATTCTAGTTCTCTATGTGGACGATCTCTTCCTAACAGGTGCTGACCCTCTCATTCATCAGTGTAAGAGGGAGCTAGCTTCCGAGTTTGAGATGAAATACCTAGGACTGATGCACTACTTCCTAGGCTTAGAGGTCTGGCAGAGGCCAGGCGAGATTTTCCTTTCTCAAGGAAAATATGTCGTGAAGTTGTTGGAGATATTTGGTATGGTGGACTATAAGTATGTGTCGACACTGATGGAACTCAACTTTAAGAAGTTGTGTGGAAACGTTGTTGGGCCTGTGCTGGGAAATCCCACCGAGTATCGACAACTCGTAGGGGCCCTGATGTTCCTAGAGAACTCTCGTCCGGACGTATGTTTTGCCGTGAACACTTTGAGTCAACATATGGTTGATCCTCATCACATTCACTAGATTGGTGCCAAGAATCTATTGAGATATCTTTGGGGCACAATCAACCATGGGTTGAGATACACTGCCAGTAGTTTGAGACTCCATGGATATATTGATGTCGATTGGGCTGGCAGTGTGGTGGATCGTAAGAGCCCATCTAGATGTTGCTTCACCTTGGTTTCTGCTTCAATAACTTGGATGAGAAGGAAGCAGAAGTCGATGGCTTTGAGCACTGCTGAGGCTGAATACATGCAGCGAGTATGGCTTGTTGTGAAACTGTTTGGTTAAGAAAGCTCTTCAGTGAGTTGTTTGGACATGTGCTAGATACCACCCTTATCCTTTGTGATAACCAGAGTGAGATTCGTCTTTCTGAGAATCTCGTGTTCCATGATCGATCCAAGCATATTGATATCAGGTACCACTTTATCCAGATTATGGTACAGCGAGGCGCCGTAAGGCTCGACCATATAGGAACTAAGGAGCAGGTCGCGGATATTCTCACGAAGCCCCTGGGGAAGGTCAAGTTCCTAACCTTCCATGAGAAGCTTGGAATCGTGGAAAGACCCTACTCTGAGGGTCCTACTTGAGTTGGACTATGAACTCTAGGAGCTCTAGGGAGCTTGGGTATAGCTTCTTGGAGCTATAAGCACACACAGGGCTAGGCTTGCCGAACCTTATTGTGCTTCTGCCCCACCATTATGATATTGAGTTGGTTCACCTCTCTTTGATCTATGCCCCGCACGCATCCTACCCATGGAGTTTCGGACTCATGGGAAGTACCTCTCATTTGGCCAATGAGGTGGGAAAAGTGGATAGAGACCAATAGCAAGATCGATGGATGCATCAGAGATTGTCGTACTCTCTATGTCTATGATGGCACATGTCCAACACCTTGATCTAAGATCAAGTCTGATGAAGTTCTTACCTCTAAACTGACTTCAGGTCAGTAAACTAACTTCAAGTTAGTATGAGACTCTTTTTTGAGACGAAGAGAGGTTTTAACCTCTAAGCTAACTTCGGGTCAGCTGAGCGTGATGTCTTTGTGACTCACCTTTTGTTCTATTTGCGAAGAAGAGTCAGCAAAGAAAGTTACGACAGGATGACGCACGATGCTATATGATGGTACACGATGGTACTGATCTCTAGATGGCACAGGTGGACAGATGGAGTTCTCCCTAGTTGAGAGGGAGTGTTAATTTTGGGCAACGAGGTCCAACTCCATGTTGCATTGCTGATATGATGATTATATTTTTGTTGGATTCATCTTTCGGAGAGGTGCAAGATTGATCTAAAGATCATCTTGTTTGGATGAGTAGAACATATATTTTGATTTTATTTTCCACTCATGTGCAAGGTCGGCCAGATTTGTAATGTAGGCTCACAAGCCTAATAGATGTGTCACGCACCCTCATTGATGGATATAAATTGGAGAGACTTGGAGATCATTTGCTCATCAACTCATCACACATTCTCTCTTGTGATCTGATTGGTTCGATCAGCCTTTGGAGCCTCTTTCCTTCACACGTGCAAAGCTGAAGCTCGGTAAATCTGCAGACTGGTTTTAGGGTTGTTTGTTGTGCGTTGTCCAGCGTTGACCATGGTCAACCCTTAATGTTTTGACCTCCAAATTTTGCAGAAAATCCGATTTTTGAAGGTCGTGTTGCTGGGCACAATAATCGAGGAAGAAGGAACACTATGACCGAAGCCCTAAATCTGCAGCATTGACTTTTCTGCATTAACTTTCTGTTGACTAGCGTTGACTTTTGATGAGTTGTCTTTGAGGGCTATGTGTGACACTTGGAGGATTGGCTGATCTAAGAAATACTTTGATCGCTGATGCATCCTGTTGACTATCATAACGCACACTATCCTATATGATATATCTTTGTTGAACAAGAAGAATTGTAAAATCTGATCTATATTATTGGCTTGTCTTATGTTGATCTATTATTGTGTTCTATCAGCATTTTACTTTAATGTTTATGTGATTGCTAAATTGAATTGGCCCTAAGAAATATTGAAGTAAATTTGCATTAAGCATAGAACATTCCATGTCTATCTAAATTTAACAGGGGAGAATGTTGGAAATATGTTGTCATTAATGGCAACAGATGGCAAAAGGAGTCAACAAAAGGCAAAGAAGGACACAAGAGATCAAGTTCAAGGCACAAGACAAAGAATCAAGTGCAGTATGGATGAGAATGGTGCAGAAACTTTGGAGGCCTTTCTAGAGCAGCAGATCGTTTTAGATGCAGATGGAACCCACCTAGATGGGTAGAGCTCTAAAAAATCTTTCCAGTGGTATGCAGAGGTTTGATAATGGCCTCCTGGATTGAAAGATAGAGCCAACCAAATTTGCAGGACCCCCAAGTCAAAGTTTGCAGAGCTAGGAAGGATAGAGACCCTTTTGGCGCATAGCCAAGTTTGGCGGAGCAACCAAACCAAGCAGAAAGTGTAGCGAAGCAGCCAAAAGAGGAATGGGTGTATGTGGCGTGAACAGCAAAGCAGCGGGAAAGTTTTACATTAGCCACAGGTAGAGCCCACCTTCCATGTAGTCCCGGCAGTAACACCTCAACGCATTATTAAGGAATGCAAAGGAGTTGAGCGGACAGATGTGCACGCTACACAGCAGAGAAGCTTTCTATTAGTCAAGGCAGATCCCACACCATAGCCTGGCCCAACAAAAAAAACCTAGAGGGTGTACCCCGGAAAAAACTTCAAGAATGCTTAAGGGAAATGACGAAATGATATAAGACGGGAAGAGGTGGCTTGACAACAGCATAGTGGAGGCAGTTTATTGGCTCAAGACTCAAGTGGAGGCCCTGCATTGACAACGAAGACCGCTGAGACTAGCCCGAAATGGTGACCCCAAAGGATTTGAGCAGCACGCAAAGGAGCAGGCCCGAGAGAGATAAGTCATACAACATGGTGCAAGAAGAGGCTTAAACCCAGTGGTTTTTATCAAAAAAATTAACAAAGGAAAATGTTGAAAAACCAGGCCTCAGACCCTTCTCTCTCCTCTCTGACAGCGAGACAAGTGGCAACATTTTATTGGTTAGAGGTGATGTCAGCAACCGGCAAATGGGAGCGTGACACATGGCAGAAAGATTTGGTGTTTTTGGGTACCTGAATGGTCCATTTTTTAGTGACACATGGACCAATCAGAGGACAACACATGGCATAGGTGACATCAGCATGACATCATCCCACTGGACAGTGCCCGAAAGAAACAAGCAGAGCACTTAAAGAAATAGGCAGGCTGACTAGTTACTAGATGACATGGCGACGTCAGAGTTGACGAAGCCCGGGTGAAATGCTATTAGTTCTTGGTTGCAATGGCGAACCCCACAGGACAGCTCAGCCCATAAAAGAAGAGCCCAACAATGTTTAAAAGGAGCGCAGAGAGGAAGCGTAGGGGAGCAGGCATCGAGCTAACGAGGCACGGACATGTCAGACTGACAACGTGTAGCAGCAGCCAATGAGGAGCAAGGAAGGAAAACCTCGCTTATAGCTAAGCCCGCCAAGAGGAGACTGAAGGAATTAAAAGGAGTCACAAACGATAACGTCGGGACAAGTGCCAAAACAAGTTCTATGCATGCAAAAGACCAAGGGTGCGACGGTTTTACACAAGAAAATAAGCCCTCGAAGGCCTTAAAGAGGATAAGTGCCTGAAGGGTTGAGAAGGGTCACAGCGTCAGGTCCTATGGTGAAAAGCAAACAAGCGCTAGTGAAGAAGGAGCTAAGGGAAAATTCAACAAATTTTGCAACATGTGCATTAAAATTAAAAAGGGTCATGGAGTGTATATTTGGAGAGCTTTGCAACGGCAGCATGTTAAAGGGACTTGGGCCTATGGTAACATGTCGTGGGCACATCTATGGACACGATGAGTCGACAGCTATTTTGGTAGCGTTTTGGGCTAGCGACGGAATGAGTCGGCAACTTTGGACATGTGACAGTTTAGTGGTTGTTTTGGCAACTAAGCCAAAGTTTAACAACCTACTAAAAATAGAAAAACCCAACTAAAACTGTTAAAAGGCTAGAATAAATAAAATGAGAAAAATAACTCAGTTTTAACTTGCAGAAACAGATGGTTACTTAGTGAGCAAAGCCAAAAGACTGAAATAAATTGGACAAAGGAAAAAATTAAAGAATCATGCAAGATTACAAGTGAAGTTTGGAAGCCAAAATTAGCAAAGCATATTCTTTATAAGCAAGCTTGAGCAAGCAGATTGAACAGAGTTTGTGTGTGGAGAATTTTGTGTGAGGTGAAGTTGTTTGTGTTCTCAGTAATTAGAGATTGCTTAAGCTATTAGTGATTGAGGAGGAAGTAATTTTATTTTGAAGGTAGAGGTGGCATTCATGGTTCCAGTATGAAAATGGATGAAAAATGAATCAGTGAGTGTCAAGCAAGTTGTCGTTTGCAAATCAGGGGTTGGTGCTCCTTCCAGTCGGTGCTAGTAAATATTCAGGGGTTGGTGCTCCTTTTAGTTGTAGCTGATAAATCAAGGAGTTGAAGCTTCCTACTAGTTGTAGCCATAGAATTGTAACAACAAGTTGTAGCTTGCCTTGTGAATGAATTGAAGAGCAATTTTCGAAGAATTTGTGTTCCATTGTGATTGCTGATATTGTTTCTTGTCATGCTTATTTCAATTAATTGTTAAAGTACTTGACGGTGTCCTAATGTTCTTGCACAAGTGAAAGAAAGTTTTGTAAATTGTTAAAATTCTTACAATATTCACCCCCCTCTCAATATTGTCCTTGTTTCCAACACACGAGCCCTCTCACTATTTTATTTTTTACTTTTTGAAAAAAACGGCCCGCTTTTTCCCTTCTTTATCCTTTTTTTAATTGTACCCTTTTCTTTCAACTCAAAAAAAAATTCACCCGTAAAAAAAGAAAATTTCTCTTTGCCCCAAAAAAAAATTACCGTTCGTATGATCCCAACCAACCTAGCTCCGGCGATATGATACAAACTCGACACTTGTGATTCCGAGATTGATTCATAGTTGGGCTTTGATACCATGTCAGAATTTCCCCTCGTAATCGATTCCCAACAATTATTAATTGAGCGAATACACGGCTAAGTTCCTAACCAAAAATATTTAGCAGAAGAAAAATCACTCGATCTTAATCACACATATAAACAAATTTCTACCAAATCAATAATTCATTAATAAATTAATCACGAAACTTACTTGGGCTCCCTTCCTGGGATAATGGTCCAACTGAGAAAATACAAAACTAATCACCAGTCTCACTGCACTCTCTCAGACCCAGCACACACTCATTGAGAAGCCTCTCTCAATCTTGTGTTGTTGTTGTGTCTTAGCCTCAACACTTAGGCTCAATTTATAACTTTCATATGCTAAGATTGACAACTAAAATTAGCTCGTCAAGTTAACTGAAGATGAGTAACTTTACTTTAGTTAACTATCCTATCTTTAGCTTTCTCTACTTTAACTCAAGTACAAGTCATAAATTTAGCATGCTTTACATGCACATCTCATGCATGTCACATGCATGCAACTCACTTGCACACTCTGCATGTCGCATGCAACCTCCTAAAGAGGCAAATCAAGGTCCTTCTAGTCAAGACACAAGACTAGAAGTACCTTTCGAGCTACAAAAGTCAACAGAAAGAAGGCTTTTCTTGGAAGAATCTGTAAGTTTATTGTTGATTTTCTATATTTTGCATATGAAAGAATTTACGTTAGGGTTTCTATATGTTCCACAACTACATGCATATTGCTTATTAGAAATATTGGTGAAATTTTGCATGTAAAAATTTTCTTCCTTGAAACCTGTTACCCACCACTTTGCGGGTAATATCTCTAGGATAAAAAAATTTCTCCGTGATGGTCCTCAGTCAGCAGTCAGTAGCCCCTTGCAGCCCTCAACTAGCTCGTTGTGCCATTTCATCGCCACCTAAGCCAGCCATGTAGTCCCTCGCCCATCTATATTGATCGCATGTTTGCAAGTGGGCCTCCCGAACCCAAAGGTATGTCTTGTCATTTGGTAATTGAGTATTGGGTTTACTTATCATGGACACTTCTGGGCATGGATTGATGGGGGGATTTGGTGGAAAGAGTGAGCTCTGTTTGTGTTTTTGTCCCCTTGACCTCTTTTGGATGTTACCCTTGGATTTTAGTCCCATTGGATCTCCTTTATTGACCATTTGGTTTTAAGGTGGTACTAGTTGGGAAACTCTGACTTTGGTTGTGTGGTCCCACTCCCATATCCACATATACCACTTCCTTTCCATTCACTATACCCCCATTCATCATCTCTCCCACCTAGGTCTACATTTCTTCACTGGGTCCACATAGGGTTAGCCTCCCCATTCCCTTGCCCCCACCTTGGGTCAGGCTTGGAACGATGCCCCGGAGGTTGAAGCAACTAAAAAATAAAAGTAAAAACATAAATGGCCACATTCAACAGGAAAATGTACCACAAGATGCAAAAGATGGTTGGGACAAACATAATTAGCACGTGGGAAAAAACCAATGCATGAGCTCTACCCCATACCCATGGCCATCACCCTGGTTCCATAGGCCCTAGATGGTCTACAGGCATCTTCGACTCATTTGGAGACCCATGAGGTCATTGGTGTGCCCCCACACCCACTGGGTCACCACACGTTTATTGTTTGGAAAACAAGGGGCCACCCCCTTGTCCATCACTTTTGACGATCCTATTCATCGTTATGGCACTTATGGAGCTTATCAGGCCTCTTGGAGGGCCCTACGACATGCATAGATTATTCTTTGACCTCTTGAGAGGCTTATTATTTCATTTGTGAGCTAGTTTGGTGGGCTTGTCGCCAAAAGTTAGTTCATTTGCACATTATTTTATTTTTAGGGGCTAATGTAGGCCCATTAGGTAATTAGAACTCCTAATGAAGGTATAAATAGGAGTTGGATGGATTCATTTTGTATCATCACTTGGATTTGGATCATTCTCTCATTAGAGAAAACTTCACACTTTTTCCTTGGTGGATATTTTTGGATAATGGATGAATTTGGATGTATGGATTGGGTTCTTCTTATCTTGGAGCTTCTTATATTGCAAATGTGTTGTTGGTTGGATATATTCTCTTACATGTAATTGGAATTTTAAAAATATTTTCTTTCATTTTGCTGCATACATTGGTTATGATATTTTCTCTATTTTAGGGCTAATTGTTGCATGCATTTACGGTATCAATGTGAAATTATGTTTCTATTTAGATTATCTCTATGTATGGGCCATGTTTGTGAATGAATTGTCCTAGAGATCGAGTTATCTCAATAAGCCTCTTGCATTTGCAACGAAGTATAAATGCTTTTAAGGTCACTTGTCTTCTCTTGCCCTTAACATTTGACGAAGTCGACTTTGAGAGCCTCCTTGAACAAGAAATGAAGTCCATCTTCATAATTCTCCTTGACTCCATATCCCCAAGAGGAATTAGGCATTGATCCATCAAAAGGTGGTCATTTAAACCACATCCTTTCACCTTTTCCTCCCCCTTCTAGGTCTAGCCACGTTGGGGCACCTAGGGTATCAATTTCCCAGGAAACTAGCCCTAGAAAAATTTCGATCTCCTAGGCTCTACTGCATTGGTGAGTACTCAAGGTCTCCTCCGAATTTGAAGAGATTTTGACAGTGAGATTCCAAGATATCACAAGCCCTAGGTCTAAGACCAAATTTTTCCCTAGTGTTCCCCAGGCTAGTACCTCATAGGATCAATTTGACATCTTTCAATGAAAATTCATGTTTGACCCTTTCCCCTTGCCTTGGTCAGGTTAAGAATATCATCAGTTGCTAGACTCCATCCCTTTAACCTGGGTTGGGTCCACTTGGTCCCATGTGGTCCCATTTCTTATCAAAGACAATTCATCAAGGGAAACTCGGGAATCCAAGTCCTATAAGGATTTTAGGGATTGGGGAAACCCTTTTCAAGTCATATTCCTTTAACCTAACCCTCAAACTCTCACCTTCTTTCCCTGGAAAGCTTTGTACCTTGCTTAAAGAGCAAGCAAGCTCCAGTCTTAATCCTATCTTAGGGAAAGGGTCTTTAAGGTCACTTCACATCTATTTGTTGATCCATCCTTTATAAGTGACTTCCTAATTACCAGGTCTCCTCCCATCGGTGAAAGTTCATAAAGAGCAGGGAGTCTTAGCTGTGGTGATAGTGGGCTAAGTCTCCATCGTTGCCCTTGACCTAGCAGTTGCCCTCTTAGGAGCCCCTTTTAGGTCCCCTGCTGGTTTGAGTGGTAACAAAACCTATAGAAGAACTCCTAGGGCGCATCTTATATATTTAATTTCTCCCCTCACAAAAAAGATAGTTAGGGTTTTACAAAGGAGTAGTCTAACCACTAAACTTTTTTCCTTTTTCGTCAAAATCCAGTGATACAATTTTTGGCCCGATTGTGAATTTTAGTTGTTTAAAACGCATTTTTGAATGTATATATGGATTCAACACCCTAAAAAACCCTTGAGGCACTAGATTTCTACAAATCAAATAACTGAAAATTAAGATTCCAAGATATCCTGGTCGGATTTCAAGCAAAATTGACTGAAAAAAATGCTTGAAAAAAGGGAAAAAACATCTAATAGTTAGACTACAATTTTTACAAGTGGAAAATTATATTTACCCCTTTTAATCCAATCAATTTTCATCTTCCTATTGAAATCCAAGAAATCCTTGCCAGAATTCGAGCAAAATTGACAAGAAAAAATGCTCGAAAAAGGGAGAAAAACATCTAACAATTAGAGTACTACTTTTACAAGTGGAAAATTATATTTCCCCCCTACTCCAATCAATTTTCATCTTCCTTTAAATTTTTCCCAAACTCAATTTGCCCAAGTTGGATTAGACACTAACCCAAGGTTGTGTTGATCAAGAATTATTAAAACCTAAAAAATTTCTTCTCTTTTATCTCTCCAAGGATTTTTAAGGCAAGTCACTAGGGATTTTCTAGGGCCAATTTTCTTTCAAGAATAGTTTGAGTGGATGTTTGTCGATGAAATTCCAAAGGTTTACTCCATACACCTTTTAAACCCAAAATCTAGCGTTGGTTGTGGTGAATTCCCCCCCAAGTAGGGTTGACGTCATCCTTAAACTCCTTTGAGCCTTTGAAAACCCTAACCCCTAGCCAAGCTTCAACTTGAAGCCTATTTGAGTGTTTCCCCTATTGCTTTATTAATCTTAAACATTAAGGGAACCCTTTCTTTGACTTCTACATGTCTAAGTACTTCTTTATCGTTGCATATCAATAAACCATAGCTTGCAGTAGTCCTTAAATAGTCTAGGTTAAAGTCCTTGCTCCTTTATAAAGAAGATTTGAGCCTATTCCATCAAGTATCTTTTCCTAGCCTATTTATATCACCTTAAACATTCTAATTAGAATACCCTTATAGGTGAATACAGGGAAGCCCCCCTTGTGGTGAAATTCCACTAAACAACAGGAGGAAGATTGTTGAGGTGACAGTGTCAATTCCTCCTCATTGTTGTCATAGGGTCTGGCCCTCGCCTTGTGAATCCCCTCACTAAGCCTGCTAGATTTTGTGGCAACAATCGTCAACATATAATAGAGGTGAGAGAGGCCAACAAGACAATGTGGGCCTTAGTCCTGATAAGCAACCTCTAATGAGCACTTGTAGGCCAACACAAATGAGACATTACACTCGAAAGTACATTTCATGCTCCAAGGTGATGTCTTGCACAATAATGGTTTTAAGGTGATGTAACTACACAAGCTTCCATGGGCTCCATTGATCCTCCTAAGCAATGCATTCCACTGGTTCAACTTCCCTTGCAAGAACATTTTTCAAACCTCAGGCGTCCCAAGCCATCTCCAACCCTTTGAACAGAAATCCAAGTTACCACATGCCAACTAGGGCTTGATGCCCTCCTCCAAGCTACACAACACTCCTCATCCCATGTAGGGTGTTCTTCAAGCAATTGGATCCTTCCTGAGGCCCCAAGGAAGGGATTCCACCAAAATATCAAGAGAACTCCAATGCCTACGGGAAGAACACTAAGCTAGCAACCATATGAGCTCAAGCATCCAATGAGCAAGCTATCTCAACTATGTAAATTCATTAGGGACTATCTCCCGTTCACTAATCCATCTCAAACCATTTGAGGGCTAAGCATATACCATGTATCCCAATTCTCATGAAGCACCCCAAGCATGGTGTAAACAATTTTAGAGTAACCCTAAATATTAAAACTTTGCAACTTTGAAAATCTACTCCCTACAACTAGGAACACCTAAATTCTGCAAATTTGTTTTTTAGATCAATAATGTCTATCCACTAAGAAATGAATTGTAATGTGTGGTTCCTCTATTGATTAACTGAAAACAAGGAACAAGGCCATACATCTACAACACAACCTACAACCCACTTGAAATGATTCTCCCACTAGAAAAAAGTGTCGAAGTAGGCATGTTGGGATAAACCACATATTTAGATACCAATGATGAAAATGCCTACCAAGTGTGAGGAAACCCACCAATGAGGCTAATGTGCTCCAAGGTACAATCACAACCCATCAGTGTGAAAGATATGCTAAAGTCAAACACTGATGAAATTCATCCAATCAAAACCTAATGATGATAAGTCCTACTAGATGTGAGATGGCTGCTAATGAAACTAACAACCATCAAGGCATTCTACTTCTGTACTAATCCTTAGATAATGAGTCGAAGTCGACGAGGAAAGGTCTGCTAGCATAAGGGAAATGGTGCAATCCCTTCAACTAGTGCAAAACAGAGCATATGAAGTGTAACTAGATGGTGCCATATCCCTACTACTGGACGAGGTAGTAGCCGAAAGTCTGACTTGGTCTTGACTCAATGAACTACTGAAAATATGAGACCATAACATATTATCCTACCATCTCTTCATGCTAACTCCATTCCTATCCCTAACTCGAAACTTTACGAAGGAAAGAACTAAAATGGAAGGTAACCTCTTTCGAAGTTGACCTAAACCAAAAAACTCAAAGATTGACTATGCACAAGTATATTAGATTTTAGAAACTTGACTAAAGGAAAAACTTTGCAACAAATTGGGGCAAAACAAGGAAAATGTGCTGCCTATCACTATTCATGTGCATGTAGAACAACTAATTTAGCTCAAAATTCAAAAAGGACAAATTGAAGAGCAATCTAAGCTGAAAATGAAGTAAAGTAATGACAAAACAGCATTATTTAATTGAAATCCACCAGGCTGAAAAGCAAAAAAAAAGTGAAGAGAAAGAGGCAAAATTTTACTCTGACCACCCAACCAAACAAAACAATTTAGTTTTTTTTTTTTGGGAGCTCAAAACATCTAATTCCAAAAATAGATAAAGTCTGCCATGATCAATCATCATAATCAGATGACCAGTACAACCATGTAGACAGATGATTTATCCTACAGGAAAGATCAACATAGCCAACCCTCCAATGAAGCCAATCATGAAATCTCTTAAGATGAAAAGATGTACTCGTGTGCTTGCCAGTCAATCAATCAAGTTTGCCAGCTAAAACTCATAACATGGTCGCCCACTAGTGATCCAGAAAAAAACAAATGAGCCAAATCTCTTCCGGTCAACCTCCTAAAGCACTTCCACCATGCTCAACTCAATCAGATCATGACTAACCTTGATATCCAGTCAATGATCAATTTGAGAATCTCCCTGCATAATCAAGTCTATACGACTTATTTGTTGCTCTTCTTCCTCGAATTTATCTTCATCATTAGAAAAAATCAATGAACAACCTATAAACTCAGCTCTTCATCACTGGAAACTTCATCACATGCAAGGTTTCCACTATTCTGTTCATTTTCAGCAAACAAGGAATTCTTGCACTCTGAGGGCATCACAAAAGGTCATATCCAAATCTGTTAAGTTTTGACTTCAAAAGAGGAAACAAAACTGTGTCAAAAGCAAAAGAATAAATCAATAAAATCTTTCTTGGTTAAAATGACAAATGAATCTTAGGAAGCGGATTAACAAATCTAATGTGAAAAATGGAAATAGTTTCATCTTCTCCCTTCCTAATGTGAGACAACTCCACCAGAAATAAATTACCCTGCACCTACTATTTGTACTCAACATCCATTATCAATCATAATCCTTTTGCACTAGAGTCGCTAAGGGAGACTAAGGTAGTGATCTACCCTTGTTGTTCCAGAATAGATGTTCTAGTTTGTCAAGGCCTGCAACTGTGCCTTGTGCAAGGTCAAGTCATTGAGATCTTCTTAGGTTGTCCAACATGATGAAATGCTACAACAAAAAAGCCGCCCAGTGAGATAGAAAAGTAAAAACAAATAAATAAAAATATCACTGATGTTGGTAGATAAAATTGAAGATTTGACGAAGTCACCAATAATGGCACCAATTTGTCATCACAGAAATCTGCACCAAGAAGGAAGAATAGATCTGAGCAGTAATTATAAGTGATCTATTCCTATCACCACTAGATACCTCTCCATTTGGGCTGGTGCTTTCCAGTCACAAGCGGGTGTCCATAAGGTTCTTTTATTTGTTGTTATTTCCGCATGTAAACTTAGAATAAATCAGCACACTAAGCTGCCCTCAAGCGCCCAAAAAGCACTCGAGAACAGCATAAAAATTATAAAGAAAATTGCAAGAATTCAGATTAGTTTCTCTCATTAAATCAGCTGCAAAATGGAAACAAATGGAGAAGAAAAATTCAAAACAAATGCATAAAAGAAAAGATGCACCTTGAATGCCCACCGGGCATAGAATAGACGGTGATGGGGTGTACTGCTAAGTCAATCCATGATGTGAAGGTCACAGTCACTGGTTCGAAACTCTGTGGGCAAAAATCTAGTCATGTTAAAGGCTGCTGTGGGCCAGGCCGGGTGCAATCCCCAGGTGATTTTGATGGCTTAGATGCCCCTGGGTCGTGGTTTCTCAAGCCAAAATTCAAGCCTGTAGCTATCATCTCAGACAACTTGACAAACAAACAAAAAAAGATGCACCCTGAGAGAAAGAGATTCAAAACAAGTACATAAGAATGACAACACAAACCTTGCTGCAGGATCTCTCTCAGTTAGCAACAACAAAACTCAAGGAACTAGGAAAAAGCATAGTCAAAGCTATCTGCTATATAAATATAGTGTTAGAAACTATCCAAAGATACAATACACCAGGAGTTCCCCTGTCAATCTCTGGCAAATAGTACTCAAAGTGCTGTCAAGTCCAAAATGTTAAATTTCCTTAACCCTAGAAAACAGGCAAATTTTTTCCTAGTAATTTCCTTGCTGTGAATTAATTAAATTGCAACTTACTGAATAAAATGCACTGTTGGGATTTTAATTGGTAAAAGAAATAAATTTCAGGGGACGCAAATTAGACACCAATTTCACACATGCACACAGAAATTTTCTGCCCTTCAAATCTACTGTTCATTAAAATAATATCTTAGCATACAAGGGCTCCCTTACTGGGAAAATGGCCCACAAAGAAAACTGGAAATAATTAGAGCAATTTAGAACATGGAAAATCTGCCCCTGAAGATATCTAATCTACACCAATGCTGCTCCATACAGCCCTCGTACAGTCTGGTAGAAACCTCCAGCAACCCTGCAGCCTGTGTACAGTCTCCTCAACCTGAGTCTGACCTCCCTCTATCACGTATGGCCTAGCATGGCCCGTCCTTCTGCTCAGATTTTGCTGCATGCTACTACTCGTACAGCTGAATACAGTACCCTTCAACTCCTGCAATTTGTGCTTAGAAATATGATACAGCCTCCACCTATTTTTCTGCTGCTGGAATTATCCTCACTGGTGACTGCTACCCTGTTTTTTTTTCCTCCCTTAGCCTGAACACTAGATGAAGATCCTTTATGACCCTTGTTGTGTTCTTGAATCACTCTCCTTTGTGACTCAATCACTCAATCTCTCTCGTGTCTTTCTCCTTCACCTAGCCTTACTTATATAATCTTGAGTCATTGACCAAATCCATAACCCTAATCTCCACAGTGATTAACAGTTGAGATTATATCTCACCTCAATTGAGATCAACAGTTAAGATTCATCTAATTCACTAAAGTAAAAGCCTTTGCATTTCATTAGATTAAACTCACTTTTATAAGAAGCAATTCACTTTAATTAATCCTTTAATTAAAATAAATTTGCTAAGGTTGAAGGCCGTGGACAACTTCCACATGTCTAGACACTTAGACCCATAAGGAAGTTCCTGTCCAGTGCTACAAACATCAACACAAGGGTGGAAGAAAGATGGAAGCCCTACCCCTGCAACCTGCAAGAAGAATCCATTTCTAAAATAGTGGTATCCAGTGCTCCTTTATATAAGTATGGGAGAAGAGCATCCCAATGCATTTGCTCTAGAGGTGTAAGGTACAGAAGATATTGAACTCCAAGTCAATCCCTTGCATCACGTACTAACTACCTCACTCTAGCAGTAAACTTAGCCATAAACCATGCATATCTCGACCTCTCCTAATGCCAAATTATATTAAAGCATGAAAACTCATGCATGCAAATCAACGCATGCAAACTCTCTCTATGCATGTAGATTCCATTCTTATGATTTTCAGTATCCAAAAAGATAATGCAAGATCAAGTCAAGTGGATAACTCTTGGAGTTAACTTGAATTTTCCTAGAATAACAACTCACATGCATGCACATGCCAAACTAATCAACTCAAACCTCCAAATAGTGCAAAGATATCTTAGGAAAGCAATTCGCTACACCTAGATAATGTCATAAAATTCATATCATAAATCAACCATCATGAGCATTTTGGTATATCTATATTTAGCTACCACATGTCCAAATGTGAGGTAATTGCGACTTGTTGATGATCATCCTGAAATATAACCACACAACCTCCATCCAAATTGGAACCCAACAACAAAACCAGCACTGCACATCAAAACCATGACACTGCACTCCACCGACTAAAAATTAACCTGTTAAAAACAGATATGTCAAAAATAGTAGTTCCACATAAAAACTTGCAGTCTTAATGTTAAGATAATAGCTATGGCAACACTTACTATAAATAGCACATCTAAAAATAGCTGCTACTCGCGTCATTGAAAATAGTCCCATTAGAATCATATTCATGTAAAGTTTCTTTAGATTTTGAGAACTAGGTATTTTTATCAGTTCTCTAATTCAAGTTTCAATATGTAAGTCTTGTATAACCCTAATTACTAAAAATACCAATTTTGTGAAACACCTTGCATGTCACCCGAAAGAGACTCATCAAGATCATGAACTCACAACGACCTGGAATATGTAGTTAACTCTAACCATAGCTCCTAGAACATAGGAGAACGGCTAAAAATACCTAGTTCTCAAAATCTGAAGAAACTATGTGGCAAGCTCCAATAACTGTGAAGCCATAGATGTAAACTATAATCAAGCCAACATGATGAAATCATGTTGGATCTTAGCGTTCTAGTAGTGAAGACCATATGTAACCTAGGGGTTAACAATCCCATAGGAAGATATTTTAAAATGAATATACATATGTCATGCCTCTTTGATGTTACTAGGAATGGAGTTTTGGGTGTCCCTTGGTTAGTCATGATTCTCACAAACTGTCCTCCATTCTTCATTGAGGCCATCGACCTGCTCTAGTGCTTAATGCATGGTAGGCATCTTCTGACACTATGCGTCATTGGATCCAACGATTCCATGGTGCATGGTCGATGAGGATGTCCTACACGTTTCGAGTATTTGCCTAGTTGGTGATCTATTAGACTATTTGGCCCTCTCTTCTAAGGCCCACCTGACTAAGAGTGGCTCCTCAGATGGAATTTTCCCTTCATGTCTCAGGGATGAAATGATGATGCACTTTTTTGGGATTGTCTTTTGGCCAAGTCGCGTTGGGAGCATGGTCAATCTTATTTGTCTGCAATTCTTCAAGGGCATCGTCGTTGGCATGCAATGCTGTTGGTTGACTCCAAAACTATGGTTCATACTTCTCTTAGTGATATTTGGCACTACTTGAGAATTGATGCTCTATTTTTTCTTTGGAAGCTTCGACGCAAATATGTTTTTGAGAATGAAGTTAGCTCTTTGTCTATGTTTTATCTTTTGTGAAGAGAACAGGAACATATGCAACTGCTGGCAAAAGGGATTTGTAGATCAAGGATGCCAAGTTGTTAGACTCTTGTGCCTATTCAATTTTTGTTGTTATGTTTATTGCTTTAAGGAAAAGGATATAATACCATTGTATATACTATTCCACTTTTTGTTTTCTCTTGATGTAAATATTTTTTATAAATATATTAAGTTTCTCAAAAAATACTCAAGATCTCTCCAACCATCCAAATTTGTCACACTTTTTTAATAAAATTTCTCCTACTGTCCTCTTCAAAACATGCAAAGTTGTTGTAGGGTTGTCGAGGGTCTCAAGATAGTTCACACTACATTGGCAAGCAGCCCCCTTCTACCAACTTTGTGCAAGGGCCCATCTCTTGTAGACAAAGAGACATCTCCCAGAATAGATCGATATCCTCCAGATAGTTTTCTATATAGAGTTTCTTTCCTTCAACCTCAGATGGTAGGAGAGCTTCCCTTTCAACCTCAAAAGAAGACCCCCACTCTCCTCTGTCTAGCAACAGGCTTTTGGAGCATTGAGGCTATTTCCATAGTACATAGTACTCGGCTCTAGAGTAAAATTAAAAATATACAATATACACAAGTAAAATGTGTCAATATCTCCTATACATACTAATAACACAGCATCACTTGTTACTCATATGAGCCTAGTGCCTAACCTAGTTCCTGGCCAACATACAATATACGTTAGGTTAGATACACACCAACATCCTACTAAAAATGTTTTCAAATAGAAAACTAATTTACTTATTATAATTGAGGGGCAATATCAAGCATGTTGAGTGGTAGGTCCATAATATGCATGAGTACTATTAGGGCACTGCTTCCTTTTTCTACCAGTTTACTTTTCATCTCTTGGGAATATTGTCCACGGATTGCTCCACTTATCAGATTGTTAGCATGCATAGTACAGAGAATTCTGGGGCTTTGCAGGCTCTAGCAGAGAGGATGGATAAAACCTCGATTAAATTTATATTTGCATTTCATTGCAATCATGTAAATGCCATTATCCAAAGTAAAATACTCATAATGATCAATCCTCTTTCTAAGACTATGTGCCAAAGAGCAGAAGTTATTCAGTCCACTGGCATCCACCATAGTAGTAAGATTCAGCCATAGCAGCAGTACAAAATGTAGTGAATTTCTCATATGTACAGATAGGTACATTCAATTTACTTTTAATGTCTTTGATAATAGACCTCATGTCTTTAAGGGTCGAGGGTTAGCTCAATTGGTTGAGTCCCCATCGTAAAAGCACCTTTGCTTTTGAGAGGACGTGGGTTCAATTTTCTTGACACTCTCGGGGCCAAGCTCCATGGTTGAGTTGGAAGGAAGTGATCCCTTCGGGTGGATCTGCCAGTGCAAATATTCCATGGACGTAGTGGTCACCGATCTCTAGGGTCCGTGAACCACAAAGAAAAAATACACCCAAAAAATAATTTGAAAACATTAAAAAGTAACTTTTAAAATTGTAACAACCCGTTCCAGAGTTATACACAATGATATTAGCGTGTGTACGGTATAGGCATTTGATAGCTACACCTGCCTATCTCGCACACATCGCACTAGTACACCTAACTACTAATATCAAGATTACCTGAGTTAGAAATTAATATTAAGGTTTCAGATTAATATTCATATTAATTTAGTATAAAGTATATAAAAATGACTAATAAAAAGAAAATAAACTTGAGTTAATTAAAATATATATATATATATATATAATTAATTTATATTCCAACATAAGCTTTACTCATAAAAATACTTAAAATTCAAGTCGTATACCCCTAAACAAATTTAATAACCATAAGATCACCTCTCCTCTTTAATAGCAATCACATCTCCTTAAATGACATTCGTACCTTCCTTTAAGAAGATCTTATCTTGATGGAGAAGAGGCAGTGCGGTAGGATGTATGGCGGTGGAGAAATTTATATAAGGAAGTTGATTCGGGGGGTCTTTGAACTTCGGCTGATTACCAAGTGATATTATGATAAGAAAGGATCTGTGTTGAAAGGGAGTCTGTGTTTTTCTTGGAAATCTGGGCACGGGGGCAGAGGAGACATCCTCTAGGTCTGGGATTGTTCCTGGATTGGCTGGGAGGATTTGATTGTTTCGGTGAACTGTTCAACTGTCCACAGCATCACAAGAGGAGAACCACCA
Source organism: Pinus albicaulis (assembly GCA_034641835.2). Lineage (NCBI taxonomy): Eukaryota > Viridiplantae > Streptophyta > Pinopsida > Pinales > Pinaceae > Pinus > Pinus albicaulis. The sequence goes on from CM076570.1 coordinate 1,129,624,242, forward strand.
TTAAATCATCAGCGTTATTCCAAATATTTTCCCATGTATAGATTAGTTCCTTATGAAAAATTGAAATTTCATTGTTGATCTGCATAAAATCGTATTACTGCTGACTTATATTTATATATGTTTAGATTCATTCATGCTGAAAGGATGTCTTAGAAGGTATTCATTAAAAGGATGATAGCTGTAGCAGTGATTACTCTGTTGGTCGAATTAACTAAGTCCCTCTCTGGCAAAACTCCGAAATTAAGTGTAAAAGTTAGGAATGTTTAAAAGAGGGTCTCTACACATGGTATCAAAGCATAGTGTCAGACACTTTAGACCTTATGGGCTCTGCATATGTTTCTGTGTGATTCTGTGCTATAAGAAGTAGTGAAATCCATAGAATATCTAAATATATACATATATATATTTCACTAGTAAATGTTCCTCACAACCGCTTGAAGAATTTGGGATAAGTAAAACTAAAGATCAGCATTCCATCCACTAGATTACAATAAATTCAGCATAAATTTTTTTTAGACAAAAACCCATCTAGGCCATTATCTCTACCATTTCCTTTACCTTCCACAGCCCCAGCATCAATAACAGAGTCTTCTGTATGTACTAGATCAGCCTCCAATTGGAAACCAGATCTTCCGCAGGCTTTATAGCCACTAAATATTTTCTGCTCTCTACAGGGGCAATCTCTGCATCATTTACACGCTGAGCAGCCTCGACTTCCAAAGAAACTGCCTCCTTTGCCAAAGCCATTACCTTTGCAACATCTTCATCTGCTTGTGCTGCCTTTATTTCTGCCATTATTGCTTTTTCATTCAGAAACTCTGCCCTTGCTTGCACCTCCAGCTTTGACTTCCGGATGCGTAGCAAGTCGGCCTCACAATTTGCAAGCATAGCTTCACATTTCCTCAACTCGTCCCGAGCAATCAATAGTGCAACCTTAGCCTTATTAAGAGCCTCTTGTGCCTCTATTAGGAAAACTCTAATGTGCCGTCAATATATCCCATTGAATGCCAGTTAGAGAGTTGTGAAAGAGTGAATGGACCATTCACTCTGCCATCCATGCCCTTAAACTCCCAGCAGGCCTCATCAAAGGACATTATCAGATGGCTACTGGCTTCTCTACTTGCATCTTGGATACAAACCTCTCTCTCCGGCAGGACAATAATCGAGGAAATGTTACTGTCATTTTCTACAGAACACTCTTTTTGTGAATTTGAAAAGAGACTCGTAGACAACACCAACAGTCATATGTGCCTTTGACTGCATTTATGATGTGGCAGAGAAGGGAAAAGCATGGCTTTGAGATCCATTGTCTGACCAATACCCCTATGGTAACATTTGACTAGATAAAGAAGATAAATTTTGGACATAATTAGTCTGAATCGAAGTTGTGTTCTGCCCACTTGCAAAATAGAACAGGGATTTCAATTATACAGGTTCACTCTCCTCAATTATGTAGCAGTGCAAATCCATCCAACGATCCACACTGGCAGCAATGCTGGCCGAGTTACTCACAGGTTTTCACTCTACCCACAGCAAGCCCCTTCAATGACACAGTAAGGGCTCTGTGAATACATGATACCCAATATCTCCACATTTTGTCAAAAACGGCTTCATTTTCAGCTCCCAGAAATGCAAAGCATTAATACTACAACAGGCTCCAATGCCTATAACTCTTTTCTTGCTCAACAACCTTGGAGTCCTCCGCTCAACAAAAGCGTTAGAAAATCTAACATTATGTGCAAATTTCACCTGAAAAAGCCTTGGCTTTCACGAATTAGATTTAATTTCCACTGTGGTTCCGCTTCATGTGACCTCAGCCATTCTCCAAGTCCTGAACCAGCTGAGAGGAAGCCCCTGCAATTTTGCTGGAGGGATTTCAATTTGCAAACAAGCAAAAAAAAAGCGTTGGACTATGGCTCGTAGTGATTATCGCTGCGATTGTTGCATATCATTAAAGTTTGCGCCATGACAATCACTTGTCGACTCACTGAACTGAGTTTTCAGATCAATTGGACAGCAAAGGACACTGTTTCCTCTCCAGGATCGAAAGCCCTCTAAAAATAAATTCAACCATAGCTTAATTACGATTAGGCAAAGTTGCCATATGGTTTTCACGGGGGTTAGTTGTCAAAATTCCGAAATTTGTTGTGTAGCGGAGATAGAGCCATGCTCAAGTCATGCCACTGCTTAAAAATGCCGATAGAATGGATCTCGTGGCTAGCGGTCGTTCGAAACCTCATTCAAATCGCCAGCCAATGCGCCGTTATCTCATGTCGTGGGTTGGGATGCTGAAAATTATATATATATACACGATGCTAATTGTATTAAATTTTAAAAATCAAACAAATCTGCATATCCAAAGTTTCAAAAGGTTCAATTAAACTAGTCGTAATCTGTGTTTAAATCTACATATTAAAAGTGCACAGGCCACATCGCATATAATATACGCAAATTATATAGAATGGGCGGGGTCGGGTTTGAACCCCAGACCTCTGCCCCACAAACCATCACTTAACCCTAACGCTTAAAACGTTTAACCCAAGCAATACAACTTATGCATTTCGATATATATATATAAACTTTTGGTTTTAGTTTTAATACTTTTGTATTTTATATACATTATTACATAGAATATAATATTTATAAAATCAAAATATGGTGACCTTATTAAAATGTTATTCCTATGCTATTATTAAATGTTGCAATATGTATGAGTAGGCATTATGAAAAAGGTTATGAAGTAGATGTGATATCTCATCTCTTCTCCGAAATTAGATTAATCTGATTGTTTTATTTAATTAAATATCTTGGAGTGGGGAAAATATATATATAAAAAGGTATAAGATAGTATTATTAGCATAGGATTACTAGGATTTGATAATCTAAATTATTATGATTTAGGGTTAAATGTGCACTTATATCTCTAAGTGGCTTCGAAATTAAATATATGTTAAAAAAAAAAAAAAAAATATATATATATATATTTTACGCATAAAACAACATCTCTGTAACTATATTTAGGCTCAGATTCACTTAGAAAATAATAAGAAATACATCATTATCTATCAGAAACCCTGCATTGTTCACTCTAGAGTTAGTATGCATAAATTACCCAGCGTAGAGCAAGGAGGTCGCGTTGCCACCCTCCTTGACCTCGATACCAGTAAGACCTGCCTGCAGGTAAAATAGCAAAAGAACTATACCCGTATGCCAGCTCAAATCTTACGAAAATTATATTTTGTCAGTCTGAAAATTTACCCTCCTCGTGAATTTATTATTATATATTTCAGGAAATTAACATGTTTAACACGTACCAAAGGCGACAGCGCCAGCGAAATGCATCGCCGCCACCTCCACCTTCACCATCGCCATCACCACCATCAAGATCGCCGTCAACACCTGTTGCTCCGCTCGATCTCACTACTGTGATGAGCTCATTAGAAGCCATTTTGGAAACCTTAAAAGGGTCACAGTGGACCAGGAACAAGGAGGAACGACGTCATCCAGAGGAAAGACATTTAGAAAAGCCGAAGGATTTTGATGACAAACCTCACAGAGAAGATATTTCACGGGAACTGCAAAAGATTAAAACTCCCAAAATTCTCTGGAAGAAGCGCTGGAGAACATGCCGAAGCATGGTTGGAAGGGATGATCAGATGCTTCGCATTAAGAGAATATTCTTCAACTTCTAAAACAAAGATCGTTGTATTCCAACTCAGAGGGAATGCTCTGATTTGGTGGGGAAATATGGAAAAACAGCTGCATCTTACTTCAGATATCGTTCCTTGGGAGTTGTTTGTGGACCGATTCCGTGCGAAATACTTACCGCCTTTCTTTCAAGAGCAGCAAGCCGGAGCCTTCCATACTCTAACCCAAGGTGGTAAAATCGTGGAAGAATACGAGATAAAGTTCATGGAACTTGTGAAATATGTTCCTTATCTAGACACGGATAAACGTCAGGCCGAGCGTTTCGTATTTGGATTAAATCCTCGAATCAGGGCCATGGTAAGAATGTGGAAGCCACCGACGGTGGCAGAGGCGGTTGAATGTGCTCGTTATGCAGAAGAACATCTAGGGATTAAAAGGGATTTCAGGCCAGCTGAACCAATACCGCAGGCATTTACAGGAAGAACTCCCCGAAATTTCTTCTGAGAAAATAACTCGAGACCACCTCCTTATGGTAACAAGTTTACCCCAAGGGGAGCAGGGGCAGGAGCTCCCAGGACCATAAACGCAATAGCTTCCGAGTCCTCAAACATCAGTGCTTGGAGATCTCGAGGGACTGGTAATCGGGGAAGGAATAGGAGAGGAAGTGGCACCAGGGGACAGAGTTCTTGGTCAGGGATTTCTCAGTCAAACGCAAAAGGACCAACCAGAATGGACTGTTGGGGGTGTGGAAGACCTCATCTTCGACGTGATTGTCCGGAGAACTCTCAGCAAACAGGAAAAGAACCATCATCAGATGCCCAAAGCAATCATAGAATTCATGCTGTCGTCAACAACAACCAAGTAGCACATCAATCCACTATAGTGGAATCTTCAGGTACAATCAACGGAATAAAACTCAAAATCTTATTTGACATTGAAGCTACTGATAGTTTTATTTCATCTTATGCATTGAATAAATGTGGGTTGGCAGCCTGCAAGCAGGACGATTTTAGACAGGTAGAAATGGCTTCGGGAGACCTTCAATCGGTAGAATTAGGGGTGGAGGATTGCAAGATTGATCTAGGAGTCTATTCGACCAAACTAAAAGTATATGTCACGACCCTAGGTACTTACGACCTGGTGATAGGAATGGATTGGTTAGAGTCTCATCGAGCATGGGTATATTCTTCCGGGAAAACAATACTTTGCTTATATGATGTGGGTGAGACAATCCAAATTCAAGGTATTAAGATAAAAGTATCCTTGTGTTTCATCTCAGCCATGCAAATGAAGCGGTGCTTAAGGAAGGGTTGTCAAGTGTACGCTGTTCAAGAGGTAAGAAAAGAAAAAGGGCCTTCCTTAGATCAGTATCCGGTTCTATTAGAATTTCTGGATGTTTTTCCAAAGGAATTACCTGGACTGCCTCCTCGGAGAGAGCTAGACCTCACCATTGAATTGAAACCTGGTACGGAACCTATATCTAAAACTCCTTACCGAATGACTGCCCCAGAACTTCAAGAATTGCAAATATAGTTGAAAGCATTGTTAGATGTAAGGCACATTCAACCCAATGTTTCACCATGGGGTGCTCTTGTAATCTTTGTTAAGAAGAAAGATGGTTCATTACGACTGTGTAAACTATCGAGATTTGAACCGGGCCACGGTAAAGAATAAGTATCCAATGCCTCGCATTGACGACCTTTTTTATCAAATGAAAGGAGCTACAGTATTTTCAAAGATCGATCTGCGATCGGGTTATCATTAACTCGGGATTAGCAAAAGTGATGTTTCTAACACTGCATTCCGAACTCGTTTCGGGCATTATGAATTCATTGTGGTGCCATTTGGGTTGACCAATGCACCTGTAGTCTTCATGAACCTTATGAATAGCATTCTCCGCAAATATCTCGACAAATTTGTACAAGTTTTCCTGGACGATATTCTCATTTACTCTAGGAATGAGAAGGAGCATGAAGAGCATCTTCGAATAGTGTTATCTTATCTCAGAGAGCACAAGTTATATGGAAAATTATCCAAATGCGCTTTCTTTCAGAAGGAAATCCATTACTTAGGTCATATCATATCAGGCGAAGGAATCTCTGTAGACCCTGAAAAGGTAAATACAATCAGGGAGTGGCCGATACCTAAGAATGCACATGAAGTGCGTAGTTTTATGGGTTTAGCAGGTTACTACCGAAGGTTTGTGGAGGGATTCTCCAAAATTGCAAAGCCAATCACCAACCTTCAGCGCAAGGGTGTTAAGTATGAATGGACTGAGGAATGTGATAAAGCTTTTTCTGAACTTAAACGATTATTGACTAGTGCACCGATTTTGCGAGTACCGGATATGGATAAAGATTTTACTGTGTGTACCGACGCATCTAAGCAAGGGTTAGGCGCAGTATTAATGCAGGAAGGAGGCGTAATAGCATATGCTTCGAGAAAATTAAAAACCCATGAAGAACTTTATGCTACGCATGATTTGGAGTTAGCCGCGGTGGTCTTAGCTTTAAAGATGTGGAGACATTACTTGGTGGGGAGAAACTTTGTGCTTAAAAGTGACCACCAAAGTTTGCAGTATTTATTCACCCAGAGAGACTTAAATGCAAGACAAAGACGATGGAGTGAACTCCTAAGCGAATATGATTTTGCCATTTCATATATCAAAGGGAAGGAGAATGTGGTAGCTGATGCCTTGAGTAGAAGACCCCGAATATTCTCCCTTGTACCTATCAAGGTGAACTTGAGAAATCAAGTGCTTGAACATCTTGTAAGAGATAGTTGGTACTTAAAAGTGAGGTCGGGACTCGAAAGCAACCGTTCGACGGAACCTAAGTTCGACGGGTATGATTTAGAAGAGGACGAAATTCTACGATTTCACGGAAGGATGTATATACCAGACAGTGGAGATCTCCGAAACACCATCTTGAAGGAAGCACACCGAGCAGTATATTGTGCACATCCTGGGGTAAAGAAGATGTATGCTGACACTAAGAGACTCTTCTGGTCTGGCATGAAAAGACATTGTCCAATTTGTCGCTAGGTGTCTTGAATGTCAGCAAGTAAAAGCTGATCATCGTCACCCAGCAGGTCTCTTACAACCTCACGACATCCCTATGACCAAATGGGAGATAATTCCTATGGATTTTATCATTGGGCTGCCTCTTACGCAACAAAAGCATAATGCCATTCTGGTTGTGGTGGATAGATTAACAAAAAGCGCCCATTTCATCCCAGTAAGAGATACTTATGAAGTAGTTGATGTAGCTCAGGTATTCATAAATGAAATCATCAGATTTCATGGAGTACCTAAGAAAATCATATCCGACAGAGATCCTCAGTTCACATCAAAGTTCTGGAATTGTATGCAGTCGGCCTTGGGAACTCAGTTAAATTTGAGTACAGCATATCATCTTGAGACCGATGGACAGACAGAAAGGGTAAATCAAGTACTCGAGGATATGCTAAGGATGTATGTTATGGACCAACAGTCATGCTGGGAAAAGTACTTACCCCTGGTAGAATTTGCTTACAACAATAGCTATCACAGTTCAATCGGGATGCCGCCATTTGAAGCATTATACGAAAGACCCTGCAGAACGTCGTTGAGTTGGGACAGGTTAGAAGATCGAATAAATCTCCGATTTCACGGAAGGATGTATATGCCAGATAGTGGGGATCTCCGAAACACCATCTTGAAGGAAGCACACCGGATAGTATATTGTGCACATCCTGAGATAAAGAAGATGTATGTTGACACTAAGAGACTCTTCATCTGGTCAGGCATGAAAAACGACATTGTCCAATTTGTCGCTAGGTGTCTTGATATCGTAGTAAGGCGATCATCGTCACCTGGTCTCTTACAACACGACATCCACATGACCAAATGGGAGTTGGTCTATGGATTTTATCATTGAACACTTTACATAGCAAAAGCAATGTACGTACGGTTGGTGCGATTAACAAAAAGCGCCCATTTCATCCCAGTAAGAGATACTTATGAAGTAGTTGATGTAGCTCGGGTATTCATAAATGAAATTATCAGATTTCATAGAGTACCTAAGAAAATCATATCCGACAGAGATCTTCGGTTCACATCAAGGTTCTGGAATTGTATGCAGTCGGCCTTGGGAACTCAGTTAAATTTAAGTATAGCATATCATCCTGAGACCGATGGACAGACAGAAAGGGTAAATCAAGTACTCGAGGATATGCTAAGGATGTATGTTATGGACCAACAGTCATGCTGGGAAAAGTACTTACCCCTGGTAGAATTTGCTTACAACAATAGCTATCACAGTTCAATCGGGATGCCGCCATTTGAAGCATTATACGAAAGACCCTGCAGAACGTCGTTGAGTTGGGACAGGTTAGAAGATCGAATAATCGTCGAACCAAACTTGATCCAAGAGATGGAGGATCAAGTAAAACTGATTAGACAACGATTAAAAGAAGCTCAAGATAGACAAAAAAGTTATGCGGACACTCACAGGACAGATAGAAGCTATGTAGTAGGAGATCAGGTTTTCATCCGCATCAGACCAAATAAGAGCACCATTCGGTTTGGGAGGGGGGCAAAATTATCCCCCCGGTTTATAGGACCATTTGAAGTCCTAGAAAAAGTTGGACCTGTCGCTTATCGTCTTGCACTGCCACCCCACCTGCACAAAATTCATAATGTATTTCATGTATCTGCTTTACGACACTATATAGCTGATAAATCTCATGACCTTCAATGGAAGGAACTGCAGGTATCGGACGAGGGAACCCTAACAGTCGAACCATTACATATTCTGGAACGTAAGGTTCGACAGCTCAGGAACCACCAGATAAACCAAGTTAAAGTCCAATGGGACAAGTATAGTCCTAGATCAGCGACTTGGGAGGATGCTGAGACTTTCTGCCAGAATTACCCCAGCTTATGCTAAATTTTGAGAACTGAAAACTTTTATGTATATGACTACTCTATTTTGATACTTGAAATTATGAAATATTACGTAAAGATGAGTTTTTACTATGCTGGTACATGGATACCCATAAAGATAGAATGCTACTTCACTCTAGTGATATAGGATATATGTTGTTTGTTTAAATTTACTGGTGCATGGATACCGATATGTGATATGTCATTTAAATTAACATTGTAGAATATGAAATCATAGATTAAGCATTATAGATGAAACTATCTATTGATGAATTTCATTAAATTTCAAATATGATTAAAAGAAAAGAAATAGAAAAGTAACTACATTTTGAACATGAAAAGTGAAACATATTGGTATACAGATTGAAAATGGTTAAAACAATGCATCATAGATAAAACATGTATGAACTAAACAGGAGCAGTGTCTGAAATGAGAAATTTTATTGGACATATTGATACTTATGTGAACAAAAAAAATTTATATATAAGTTCTAGGATCAATATCATAAATATCAAAGTATTTTGAATATGTAGAGATTGTTATATGGGTAACAATTGGTTATGAACAATATAAATGCATATGCTGTAATATGTGTACGAGTGTTTACATTGCAGATTATGTATCAGTGATTACCATGCAGAAAAACAGATTACCGAAGCAATCTACGTGATGACAGATTTCCAAGAACAGTTGAGACTCCCTGAGATCCCACGATAGGGTGTTGACCTTGGTCCTACTGAGAGGGGTGGAGGTGTTGCCCACCGTTTATCCTCCAATACCTGGAGTCATGGGAGGACTGTGTGAGTCACGCTCCCCTAAACATGTGATGATGACTGCCAGATGCCTACAAGCACGTCAGGTCGACGTAATCGACACTGATATCCTTAAGGTCCATGAATAGATCAGTAAAACTGATGCCATGGCATATTCCTGTAGAGGACAGATAAGATGGGAGTGGAAGAGATTAAGAAGGATAGAATGATTTTAGAATAGTTTGGAGATTCGGATGAGATGGGAAGTAACAATTAAATTACCGATACATACTTATTCAAACAGAAATTCAAATCTTAAAATTTCAAGCATTCTACAATCACCCTAATCCCTAAAAACACAATATTGATATGAGTATATGAAACCCTGAACTTCGGGACGAAGTTTTTTGAAGGGAGGAAGTATGTAACAACCCGTTCCCGAGTTATACGCAACAATATTAGCGTGTGTACGGTATAGGCATTTGATAACTACACCTGCCTATCTCGCACACATAACACTAGTACACCTAACTACTAATATCAAGATTACATGAGTGAGAAATTAATATTAAGGTTTCAAATTAATATTCATATTAATTTAGTATAAAGTATATAAAAATGACTAATAAAAAGAAAATAAACTTGAATTAATTAATTAATATATATCTATATATATATATTCCAACATAAGCTTTACTCATAAAAATACTTAAAATTCAAGTCGTATACCCCTAAACAAATTTAATAACCATAAGATCACCTCTCCTCTTTAATAGCAATCACATCTCCTTAAATGACATTCGTACCTTCCTTTAAGAAGATCTTATCTTGATGGAGAAGAGGCAGTGGGGTAGGATGTATGGCGATGGAGAAATTTATATAAGAAAGTTGATTCGAAGGAGGAGGGGGGGTCTTTGAACTTCGGCTGATTACCAAGTGATATTATGATAAGAAAGGATCTGTGTTGAAAGGGAGTCTCTATTTTTCTTGGAAATCTGGGCATGGAGGCAGAGGAGACATCCTCTGGGTCTGGGATTGTTCCTGGATTGGCTGGGAGGATTTGATTGTTTCGGTGAACTGTTCAACTGTCCACATCATCACAGGAGGAGAACCACCATTAAATCATCAGCATTATTCCAGGTATTTTCCCATGTATAGATTAGTTCCTTATGAAAAATTGAAATTTCATTGTTGATCTGCATAAAATCGTATTACTGCTGACTTATATTTATATATGTTTAGATTCATTCATGCTGAAATGATGTCTTAGAAGGTATTCATTAAAAGGATGATAGCTGTAGCAGTGATTACCCTGCTGGTCGAATTAACTAAGTCCCTCTCTGGCAAAACTCTGAAATTAAGTGTAAAAGTTAGGAATGTTTAAAAAAGGGTCTCTACAAAAATTCTATAAATATAAAGTAAATTGTCAAATTGCCCAAAGGTTGAATCCAATGGTGGAAAGTGAGTTTTCACCATTGGGTAAGGTTCAATTCCCATGAGGGCTTAACCAGCAGCCATGGAGTCACCTTCAGGTAGTGGTTGAATGTGTGGTTGCACCGAGAGAAATTAAATTAAATAATCTTGTGACTTGTGCACAACATAAGTGGATCAAATCCCACCCCCATGTCTTTCAAATTTAAAATTCAAATCCTGCTAGCAAGATTGGTTTCGAAAGGACATATTTTGCATCAACCTAAATTCGAAACTCTATGGTAGCAAGGAGGAAACACCTAAAATCCAGCCACATTAAGGGCTGGTGTGGCCCAAGCCAGGTGGGATCCATAGGTATTTTGATGGCTTAGATGCCTTTACATCACAGTTCGTTCCACCACAGGCTAGTCCTGCAAGTCATGGACACACTGGCAAACAATAAAAAATGTAAATCATCAAATTTTCAAGGAAGAATTTTTTTATTTAATGTGAGTTCCTAAGGCTGAAATTCTTTTAAAATTTGGAAAAAAAAATGCATATTTCCTTATCCATGAGATATATACTTCCATATTGGAGCCATACTAGATTTTTTCGCAACCTGTTTTTGTCGTACCAAATCATATTTGAATTTGTATTTGTATTCAAATCTTGCTACTATGGTTTGTTCTGTCGTCATTTTACTATGGGTGCAGTTTAGTTCAGCTACAAATTTGTAAGTAAATTCTCAATACCAACATACTTAAGGAATCCCTTGAAATTTTGGGGGTCACTCAACATGTCCCCACATCCCTGCATCCTGGAAACTTGGTGGAAAAATAGTATTCCATCATGTGATATATTTATTAATATTTTGCACTATAGTAAAATAATTATCGTGGAACCTGCATGGACACCCATTTCTATAGGTGGCAGGTTTGTGCATGCAACCTATTTACCAGTTACAAAATAAGTTAATCTAAGTAATATGACTTATTCAATAAATATATAAATATATAATGTATATATACAAAGGATTGCAATGTGCCTCCATGAAAAACTGAGAAAATGCGAGCACTTATAAGGCTGACTGTTCAAATAAAACTTCTGTCACGATCTCTTTACAAAAACTGCATAATGGCAATATTGGGCATGTAAATGGAATATCAATTGCCCAGATATGATAGCCATCCTTGCTGACTAATGATAAATAAATTCATGTGATAGTGATTTATATACTTTAAGATGATGTGCATCTAAATCATAAACTAAGCTTTTCACAAGGTTCTGCTTCTAATAGAACCCATCCAGTTTCCATACTAGGATTCTTGTGGTTGACGTTATTTATTACTCTCTAACATTTTAAGGCAAATCCCATTTGGGTTTGTTTCGAATTTTCAATCAAAAGTATGAATTCCCAAGCAAGAAAATGCAAATAGACACGCATAACCAGATCATGTTTAGAGGTATACTGTACTTACATAGCATTTTCTCTAGAGACAAAAACTTCATTGTTATACTTTATGATTGGAAAAGCAGCCACCTCAAGGGGTTCCATCCCATTTACTTCTTGCTCCAACTGTCAACATAACGTTAAAGAAAAGTGAACTGAAATAATTGTATCAAAAATCAAAATGTTTTATGAAGAAGATCAAAAGTTTTATATTTTACCGAAAGCTTGAAACTTCAAATTGACCAAGCAGATGCAGAGCTATAATGCAATAAATTTTAACATCATTAAGCTCACAAAATAATGTACAGGAGATCCAACCCACAAAACAAGCTAAACAAATAGTAGCATATAATGTTAGGTTGCTTGAATAAATTCATAATTTTTTTCCAAAAGTCTCTAGCAAATTTTTTGATAAAATCATGCTTATCCAACAATAGCATGCTAAGAGTTGAAAATGGGGCCAGAGCTGTTACAACCCAAGTGGTCATCCACAAAAAGCAATCACTAATGCTCAAGTAACCTTTGTAGTCTTCCATTTGATTAATGACAGCATGGATGTCAACCAAAGTTACTAAATTAGTCACAAGAAAAGGTCCCTCAACACAACAAGTAGTAGCTGTCATTATCACACAAACTTGCACCCCCTAGTGCAAAGTACTAAGCTTAAGTGTAACTTGGAAGAGTTGCACTATTACCCAGACAACCACTTCCCTCTTTTTAGGATGGAATAAGTTTAACACAAGGGAGACTTTCCTAGCAGCAATTAGGATCCCTAAGGTAAGACAAACCAAGTCTAACGTTACCTAAGTCACTACCCAATTAAAACCAACTTTGAAAGATAAGAGATTTAGGGATCAAGTTGATTATTTAATATTAATTCCAAATTTAAGTTGACTTTGATTGAGCAAGTTTGGGGGTTTATGAAGTGTTTCTATGTGTATTTAACTCCCACAAATTCCAGATCTGAAATTTAATCAATGCTGCTATAAAACTTATCTAAAAAGTAAAGTTAAATTGAACCACAAACATGTGAGTTGCAGCAGCATGTTTCAGCCCTTAAAACAGATATGAAATGATGGTTGTCTAAAGCTAAAACAAAGAGAAAATCTGAAAATCAAAGCCATATAGTATATACTGATCTGAAATTTAAATCAACAGAACAGCCACAAGATATGAGTTATTTACCCTAATTAAATGCAGAAATGAAGGGGTAGCAAGATAGATTCTAAAGAGAAATGATTTTTAGCTTTGAAACAATGAAAATCTATCAATGCATCTAGGGTTCTAGGGCTGAAATCTAATGTGTAAGCTTTAGAATTTTCAGATCTACATAAATTATTAAAGAAAAAGGACAACCTGGTGCACACAAGAGCAAAATGGGCAAATCCTGCCTGATTATCCAAACTTCTTGGAATGGATACCTGAGGAGCAGTTTTGACCTGTAAAGTATCAGTTCAGCAGCTGAAAGTAATTGGTGTGCTTCTGTAGTCCCTGTGATGCAGTCAAACCTGACATATATATTTGGCAAAGCGAATACACAGAAGGTGTAAAGGGTTTACTTCAGATCAGTAAGAGAAAAAGCACTCAATTTCCATAGAAGCAGACTTATGATATACTTCCTGAGGTCATTTCCAGCAGATTTGAAGTGTTGAAGGGTTCCAAGATACACTTTATGTGGTGATATTCTTGAGGGTAGTGCTGGGATAGTCTTCAGTCATAAATGCAGGTGCTTTTAACTGCTGGGTTTCAGATCTATTTGAAAATGATGATCTCAAAGCAGCAATTATCCTACATATACAGAAATTCGCCTCTTATTGTGACAACCCCTCTCCGTGAAGCAGAGGATACAGAAACTGCTGGGATGATATGGAGGCCCTGCACTTTGAATTTGCCAGTCTTGTGGAAGAAAAGGCACAAAGTAGAGGAGCACCCAGCTTGGACGCGTTAGTTTAAGGTGTCTAAATCATTTTATGGCCTTTTCCTTCTTAAATAGAACTGGTTTGGAGATTCCTTCCTTTCTGAAAGTAATTGGAATCTGTTAATTTTGGGAACTAGGTCCAAACTCCATGTTGTGATGCTCAGATGACGATGCCAATATTTTTATTGGATTCTTCTTTCAGAGAGGTACAAGATTGATCTAAAGATCATCTTGATCCGATGAGCAGAACATTTATTTTGAATTAATTCCACTTATGTGCAAGGTCGGCCAGATTTGTAATGTAGGCTTGGAGCCCCAACAGATGTGTCACACACCCTCACTGATGGATATATATATATATATATATATGTCAACATTGGAGGTCATTTTCACCATCACTCATCACTCATTCTCTCTTTGCATCTGATTGGTTCGATCATCATCTTGGAGGCCTCTCTTCACTCACACGTGGAAAAAAGCAGCAGCTAGGTTTTCGGACTGTTCTAGGGTTTCCAGCGCAGAATTGACCAGCGTTGACTTTGGTCAACGCTTGGTCAAATTGACCAAAAACTCTCCCTAAACTTCGATCTTCTCAATCTGCATTTTTTGGCACAAAAACCGAGGCTAGACATTGACTTTGACTTGCCTGCATTGACTTTCCGCTGCTGCTGTTTTGCGTTGGCCGTTGACTGGACAGCGTTGACTTTTGTTGACTTTGGGTTGACCATTGTAGAGTTGTCTAAGAGGGTTGTGTGACACATTCTGGTTGACTGACCGTGAGGAGACTTTGCTGGTTGAAGCATCCTTTTGACCGTTGTAACGCACCACAACACATATTTTGCTAATCAAGTTAAGTGTATTTTTGGCTTGTCTTCCGTCGATCTATTGGTATGTTCTATCAGCATTTTACTTTCTTGTTTATGTGATCGCTATTTGATATCGGGTATAAAAGTAAAGTTGCATCAAACATAGAACATCTACGAAAATTTACATGGTATCAGAGCTAAGGTGAAGACAAAGCCCAAGTTTGTATTGAGAGCAATCACCGAAGAAGTAGCATTTGTCAAGGACCCATGGGTACCTCAAATTATAATGGCTTCAAAGCTGATGACAAGTTGACTGGCAAGGCTGACTTTCATGCCTGGAAGATGTCTTTGGATTTAATGTTGGATGACCAAGATGTCATGGACTATGTGCAGGGTAAAATCCAAGAGCCTCCATCATCTGCACCTGCTGCAACCAAGTCAAAGTATAAGAAGGGGGAAATCAAAGCAAAGCTGATCATCCGGGATTCCATCCACAAGAGTCTGGTTGCCTACATATCTGAGCTGCGCACATCTAAGGAGATGTATGATAAGTTGGTCAATATGTTCATGGCCAGCAATGCAAATCAAGTTCTTTTCTTCAAGAACCAATTGAAGAATCCTAAGAAAGGCAGGGATGAATCCGTTCAATCTTATTTTCTGAAGTTGACCGAAATCAGGAATAATCTTCTGACCATTGGGGAGACAATAGTTGATCGAGAAATGGTTCTCACCGCACTTAGAGGTCTCTCCTTCGAATGTCATGTATTCATTACTATCATTCTCAATAACAATGTGATTCCTGATTTTGACAAAGTATTGTCGAGATGCACTCAAGAGGAAACAAGAATGATGGAATATGAAAATGAAGGTAATGTTGCCTTCATCGCTCATGCTAAGAAGAAGAACAATGGTGGTCCAAGGAACCATGGAAGAGCAGGGGCCCAAGGAAAGAAAGGAAGATGTTACACATGTAACAAGACCTACCACTATGCTAGACAATGCCCTAATAAGAAGGATTCTCCCAGGGATGATGACAACAAAAACAACAGGAGGAATGGAAATCAAAGGAAAAACAGGTTCAAATGAAAGAGGAAGGCTCCCTCTGGTTGCAATGGAAATGGGCAAACTTTCAAAAGGTCAAGAAATTCCAGGTATAAGGA
Source organism: Pinus albicaulis (assembly GCA_034641835.2). Lineage (NCBI taxonomy): Eukaryota > Viridiplantae > Streptophyta > Pinopsida > Pinales > Pinaceae > Pinus > Pinus albicaulis. The sequence goes on from CM076570.1 coordinate 1,129,640,311, forward strand.
ATCTAATGTTTTGATGATAAGAAAAATGAATTCATTCTTGTATCTGCCCTCTCTGCTGCATCTCCACCCGACACTATGGATGTCTGGTTGATTGATAGTGGTGCCTCAAGGCACCTCACTGGGTTTAAGGAAGCACTTTCTGATTTGGTTGAGAAGGATACTAATCTGAAAATTATCCTTGGAGATCATGCCACATATCTCGTAAAAGGGACAGAGACTGTGACCCTCCACTTATCTCAAGGTCAAGTCCTCCGCTTGCAAGATGTACTATATGTACCTGATTTGAAGAAGAACCTTGTGTCTATTTCGGCCATGGAAGCCAAAGGTTTCAATGGGGCATTAGTCGATGGAAAGGTGCGCATTTGAGAGAAGAGTTTCAAGGAAGCTATCGCGATTGGGTTTAGAGTTGATACACTCTACCAGGTTGGAGGAAGTCCACTGGGGGCTATGACATGTGATACTATTCGTCACCAGTGGCACCGGAGGTTTCGACACCTTCATTACAAAGCCCTTCCCGAAGCAAGGAAGGTGGTGACAGGGATGCCTGAATTCAAAAATGAACATGAAGGTGTATGTCAGTGTTGTGCCGAAGGAAAGCATACAAGGGGACCTTTCCCCTCAAGTGTCACAAAGACATCTGATGTCTCACAATTGCTACATTCTGATTTGTCTGGTATGCTACCTATGACATCCTTGGGAGGATGTTCTTATTATATGACATTTATAAATGACTTCTCTCGCAAGACCTGGATATACTTCTTGAAGAAGAAGGATGAAACCTTCATGTGGTTTCGTACTTTCAAAGCCTTGGTGGAAAATCAAACAGGGAAGAAGATCAAGATTTTGAGGACCGATAATGGCACTGAATAAGAGATGGACGAGTTCAATAACTTTTGCAGAGAAGCTGGCATCAAGAGGGAGACCACAACCGTATATACTCCTGAGCAAAATGGCATTGCTGAAAGAAAAAACAGGACCATTGTGGAAGTTGCCCGTGCCATGTTATGTGACCAAGGTCTTCCGAAGTTTCTATGGGGAGAAGCTGCGAACACTGTTGTGTACATACAAAATCGATGCCCACATTCTGCTCTGGACTCCAAAACTCCCGAAAAGGTTTTCTCTGGTAAGAAACCTGACGTCTCTCATTTTAGAGATTTTGGTTGTCCCGTTTATTTTCATGTGCCAAAAGAGAAGAGGAGCAAGTTGGATGCTTTTGGGAAAAGGGGAATGTTTGTGGGCTATAGTGAAACTTCGAAGGCTTATAGAGTCTATGTGCCTGGTCAAAGGGAAGTGGAGATTTGCCACGATGTTACCTTTGATGAAGATGCTTCCCTCAGGAAAGTGATAAATCTTCCGATCTCTGAGGAAGATCATGAAGTAAGGTCTGGGAATCAACAAGAACCGAAGGATGAGATGATGCCCGATGTTGAAGGACCGATGGACCCCATTGATCCACCTCCTTCAATGAAGAGAAGACCCTCATGGCTCCAAGATACTCTCGAAGATGCCGAGAGACATATGGCCCCAAGGGGGACATTCCGTGAAAGTAAGAAGTCGAATAGATACCAAGGGTATCTAGCAGCCATGAGTACAATCGTACAATCTGAACCTGGATCTTTTGAAGAAGTCGTAAAGCATCAAGTCTGGAAGGATGCTATGCACGAAGAGTACGAGTCCATTATGAAGAATGATGCCTGGGATGTGGTTCCGAGACCAGAGGACAAAGCTGTTGTCACCTCGAAATGGCTCTATAAGATCAAGCATGGATTTGATGGTAGTGCTGAAAATTTCAAGTCAAGATTCGTTGCCCGAGGCTTCTCTCAAAGGAAGGCGTAGACTATGATGACATATTTGCACCTGTGGCCCAATATAGCACCATCCGATCTATCATAGCCCTTGCTACTATGCAAGGATGGAATCTTCATCAGATGGATGTGAAGATCGCCTTTATGCATGGTTCGATAAAGGAAGAGGTCTATGTGGAGCAACCTCTGGGGTTCGAAGTCCAGGATAGAGACACCCATGTATGCAGGTTGAAGAAATCCCTCTATGGGTTGAAGCAAGCCCCCAGGGCTTGGTACGAGAGGATAGATAGCTACTTGATGAAGCTGGGCTTCACTCGTAGTAATGTTGATCCGAACCTTTACTTCAAGGTTGATAGAGAAAAGCCTCTCATTCTAGTTCTCTATGTGGACGATCTCTTCCTAACAAGTGTTGACCCTCTCATTCATCAGTGTAAGAGGGAGCTCGCTTCTAAATTCAAGATGAAGGACCTAGGACTAATGCATTACTTCCAAGGCCTGAAGGTCTGGCAGAGACCTAGTGAGATTTTCCTCTCTCAAGGAAAATATATTGTGAAGTTGCTGGAAAGATTTGGAATGGTGGACTGTAAGTCCGTGTCGACACCGATGGAGCTCAACTTTAAGAAGTTGAGTGGAAGCGTTGTTGGGCCTGTGCTAGCAAATCCTACCGAGTATCGTCAACTCGTAGGGGCCCTGATGTTCTTAGTGAACACCCATCCGAGCTTATGTTTTGCAATAAACACTTTGAGTCAACACATGGTTGATCCTCATCACATTCACTGGGTTGGTGCCAAGAATCTATTGAGATATCTTCAGGGCACGAAAAACCATGGGCTGAGATACACTGCCGGGAGTAGTTTGAGACTCCATGGATATAATGACGTCGATTGGGCTAGCAGTGTGGTGGATCGCAAGAGCACATCTGGATGTTGCTTCACACTTGGGTCTGCTTCGATATCTTGGATGAGCAGGGAGCAGAAGTCGGTGTCTTTGAGCACAGCTGAGGCATTGCAGCGAGTGTGGCCTGTTGTGAAGCAGTTTGGTTGCGAAAGCTCTTCAGTGAGCTGTTCGGACATGTACTAGATACCACCGTTATCCTTTGCGATAACCAGAGTGGGATTCATTTGTCAAAGAACCCATGTTCCACGATCAATGCAAACATATTGATATTAGGTACCACTTTATCCGGGATATGGTACAGCGAGGTGCCGTAAGGCTCGATCATATAGGAACTAATGAGCAAGTCGCGGATATTCTCACAAAGCCCTTGGGGGTCAAGTTCCTAACCTTCCGTGAGAATCTTGGAATCATGGAACGACCCTATTCTGAGGGTCCTGTTGGACGATGAGCTCTGGGAGCTCCAAGGGGCTTTGGGGATAGCTTCTTGGAGCTATAAGCAACCACAGGGCTAGACTTGTCGAACCTTGTTGGTGTGCTTCTGCCCCACCGTTATGATATTGAGTTGGTTCACCTCTCTTTGATCTGTGCCCCGTATGCATCCTACCCATGGAGTCCCGAACTCATGGGAAGTACCTCTCATCTTGGCCAATGAGGTGGGAAAAGCTAGAGACCAATAGCAAAGACCGATGGACGCATAGGAGATTGTCGTACTCTCTATGTCTAGGATGGCACGTGTCCAACCACTTGATCTGGGATCAATTCTTCTGAGGTTTCGGACCTCCAACTGACTTTGGGTCAGTTAAACCAACTTCGGGTTGGTAGGTGACTCCATTGAGTCCTATAGAGGTTTCGGACCTTCGAGCTGATTTTGTCAGCCAGGAGTGATGTCTTTGTGACTCACCTTTTTGTTCTAAAATAAAGAAGCCAGCAAAGCAAGTTACAGCGGGATGACAGACGATGTTTGGATGGCACAGGCGGATGGAGTTCTCCCTAGTTGAGAGGGAGTGTTAACATGTTGTGATGCTTAGATGATGATGCCAATATTTTTATTGGATTCCTCTCTCGGAGGAGTCCAAGATCGATCTAACGATCATCTTGATCCGATGAGCAGAACATTTATTTTGAATTAATTCCATTTATGTGCAAGGTCGACGAGATTTGTAATGTAGGCTTGGAGCCCCAACAGATGTGTCACGCACCCTCACTGATGGATATATATAAATCAACGTTGGAGGTCATTTTTAACATCACTCATCACTCATTCTCTCTCTGCATCTGATTGGTTCGATCATCATCTTGGAGGCCTCTCTTCACTCACACGTGGGAAAAAGCAGCAGCTAGGGTTTTGGACTGTTCTACGGTTTCCAGCGTTGACTTTGGTCAACGCTTGGTCAAATTGACCCGAAACTCTCCCTAAACTTCGATCTCCTCAATCCGCATTTTTTGGCACAAAAATCGAGGCTGGACGTTGACTTTGACTTGGCTGTGTTGACTTTCTGCTACTGTTGTTTTGCGTTGACCATTGACTGGACAACATTGACTTTTGTTGACTTAGGGTTGACCGTTGTAGAGTTGTCCAAGAGGGTTGTGGGACACATTCTGGTTCGCTGACAGTGAGGAGACTTTGTTGGTTGAAGCATCCTGTTAACTGTCGTAACGCACCACAACACATATATTTTGCTAATCAAGTTAAGTGTATTTTTGGTTTGTCTTCCGTCGATCTATTGGTATGTTCTATCAGCATTTTACTTTCTTGTTTATGTGATTGCTATTTGATATCGGGTATAAAAGTAAAGTTGCATCAAGCATAGAACATCTAAGAAAATTTATAGAGTGCCACATATCCATACTAGGAGGAGGCCTAGATGGCTTACTTGCATGTTTTGAAGACTTCTTGAAGAATCCACCTTTAAAGGGATTCCATTCATGACTATTCAGAGTAGAATTGGATAGGATCCATGGATGACAAGAAGTCTACATAAATTATGAAGAAATCTTTCGGTAATAATCACATTATCATGAACAAAGTCAACGCATTTCAAACCAACCAGTGTGGTTCATCATCAGCACTGGTTGGTTCGAAACGCATCAACTTTGTTCATGATAATGTGATTATTACCGAAAGACTTCTTCATAATTTATTGATGGATCACAGAAGCCAAAAATCTATTAATAGTCTACAATAAGTTACGTGTTTAGTTTTGGCACAAGGGTAGTCTCTTGGATCGGCAAGCAACAACATGCAATTTCACATTCCTCTAAAGAACCAGAATACAAAGCAGTAGTAAAATGGACATTTGAAGTAGTTTGGCTTGCAAGAATGCTTGCAGATTTGCAATATGTTCCTCAATTGATATTTGAGAAGTATTCTCACTCTTCCAAGTTCTCTTGTGTTCTTGGTTGCCTTGTGTGTTCAAATTTTGTAAAAATTTACCCACAGACTCAAGCCTTCCCCTCATGCCACTTGTCAAGATTGTGCACTCTTGTGGTCTGATAGCCTAAAAACATAACAGGAGTGCATAGATTATAGATCAATAGTTGATTTGATGGCTTGCATATGAGAAGGACTGACACCATCGTCCTACCATGCATTCACTCCATGCCCAATGCAAATATGCCACTTGTCCTTGTGAGTGGGTCACAACTCAAGCTCATATGGATGATGAATTCCACATTGACCCTTGCAAATGCTCCGAGGCCGATAAACTCTACAATGAAGCTCTTGGATGCAAGTTGTGTCCATAGTCTTTGTGGCAAGGTCCCTGCTTCTGATCTAGTTAGTCTTGACTCGTGACCATGAGCTCCAAAACACCTTCCTACTCTTGGGGTTGTGCTAAGCTCAATGGATATTAATGGTACTCTCGTGGATCTAGTTCACAATCATGAGTTTTGCCTTCGTAGAGTTTATAGTATATACGTTCATTGTTCCTTCTTCTAAGAAATGATATCAAGATTGTATTAGCCATTTCATTCTTTACTATGATTCATCCAAATCACCCTTCCTCATGTCATTTGGGGGTCGAAACACAAATCCATAGCTCTCAAGCTCACACTTTGTAGAGCTCGTCAAGAGCTTTTCAAAGGTCCAAAGAGCGCCCCTACCAGAGTTCATAGATGAAAATTACAATCCTAGGAAGTTGACCTTCGCTTTTAAACCTCAACACCCCTAACTCTTGGGCCTTCCACCAACCTTGCCTCTTCATTAATGATCCAAATCTTAGCGATGGTGCTTCACTAGGTCCTTGGGTCATCAATGCCTAGGCTATTAAGAGGCAAGTGTAACATACATAAAATATTGTATAATACATTATATAATAATAATAATTAATCACCAAGGGTTGTAACCTTTCAATCTCGTGACCAATGAATGAGTACTTATACCATCACAAAAGCTCTTGTAAATCATTACATCCATTATTACAAATATACATGTTGTCCTATATGGATTTCTTTCCTTTCTCGTATTTTATTGGATGTTTATATGATTATCAAACAATTTAGTCCATAATAGCATGGGTAATATGTTATAAAAAGAATTCCAATTAATTCTCAAGTTCTAATTAAAGAGGTTCAATAAGTTCTTGTAACTCGCTTATGAGGTGTCACAATGATGGGCATCGATTAGAGAAGGTCAAAAGATTCATCTAAGTTGTATTAAATGAGTCAAGAGAGAGATTGTCACTTGGGAAAGAGAAACCCGACGCTTAGGCTCTCATTGCAATGCATTGTAATTGTCCAAGTTGTAAATAAAGATTCTATTTTCCCTGCATCTCTCTCACACACTTATTTTCTTGCAGCGATTTGTAAAAATCTTTGAATTATCATCAATGTGTATTTCAATATTGGTTTTCTTCACAACTACAACTTCTCTTTGCATGGATTTCAATGGCAGATTTGCAGGTCTATTCTTCCCCATTTCTCCTTCCTCCTCAGCTTCAAGCCTTTCAGGATCTTAGCCCACCTCAATCAGGACCATATTTTTTTGTGGATAAAACCAGCATCCTTATCTGGCATGCTGTAGTTCTAATTTCAGCAGAATGAGGGTGCCATAGATTACGATAATATCATCCATTTAATTATTATATGTGGAGAAATTTATTTTGGATGAAAAATAGTAAACACATCAATAAAAAAGGGATTAGTCAACTTGAGAGGGGTTCCCTCCACTCCATAATTTCTGCTAGAGGTTTTCATGTTGATTGACTCTCTCTTCCATCCTCATTCCTTCCTTCTATCTTCTTCCATCCCTCAGATTTTGAATGTAGGAGCTCAGATTCATGGTGGAAAGAAATGCTTTACTTTCACTTTCTTTGGAGATTTGTCTTTTAGAAGTGAAATGCAAAAAGGAGTTTAGTCTATGATTATTTTGACCTTCTATGACTTCATGTAATTGATTTCAGTCGATGTAAGTATCACCTTGACTTTGGCATTGGAATCTTTGGTTAAGACAAATTTCAGTTGGTGTTGGTGGCTCAGTTCTTTATGACTGTGGATTGATATAAAGATTCTTTTGCATTTCATAGGCCTTTAAGATCTTGATAGTCAGTTTTTCGAGATCAAATGATTTAGAGCAACTCACTGCCTTATTAAATATTTTCTTCTTCCTTTCCTTCTTCTATCATTCCCATTTGTTTCGAGTTGACTCCATAGGCTGTGAATTAAACAGCTACCACTGGGACCAAGTTCTGTAAAGTTTAAACACATTCCATTTATTTATTTACTGGTTTAAAAGTATTTCTGTTGTTTGAAGAGCAATATTAACTCAGATCTCCAAGACTCATTGCACATCTGAATGTTTACCTAGCTGATTTGACAAGCGCTGACACAGAATTTTGATATAGGGTTCCAGATCAGTGAAGTCAGATTTTAGTTATTTCACTGCATAAATTGGATACCCCCCCCCCCCCCCCGGGCCGGAATCAGTATAATTGATTCCGAAGAGAATGGACTGGTATTGAGGACAGCCTCATCATTTCTTGTTGTTTACTTGAGGTCTTTCGAGAGAGGAATTGCGTCGGGTGACAACACCCCCGATATCATAAAATTACTCAAAGTACGGTACGGTTTTTTATGGGCAAAGATCTTTGCAAGGGGTATTCCCCCGGGATGGTGATACAGTCCCTTTGGCATTCTTTATCATCCTCGACGCAAATTGAATGACATCTTCCCTTGCTATTCATGGAGGACGTTCCTCTCATCCATGTTCTAATCATTCAGTGATTTCTGCTTTGAACTCCTGTGGTAATTGGAAATGGAGGAAGGATCTGGCAGAAAAGGAGGATTCGCCTGCGCACAAGAGCTGAGGCAGCATAGAGGTTTAACTTGAAGACATGAGATGTAAGCCAGAGATCAATTTGATACCCGAGAATCGCGAGAACATTTCATGGAGAGGCACAAATGACTCCCACTCCACCTGAAAGACGCTCCAGGAACCGAGTGTATCCAATGAACGAATCCTTAATGCAGGGAAACAATTCGAAACTTTTTCAAGGAGAAAAATGAACTTCAGGCAACGAGAATTATAAGAAGGGGGAAATCAAAGCAAAGCTGATCATCCGGGATTCCATCCACAAGAGTCTGGTTGCCTACATATCTGAGCTGCGCACATCTAAGGAGATGTATGATAAGTTGGTCAATATGTTCAGGGCCAACAATGCAAATCAAGTTCTTTTCTTCAAGAACCAATTGAAGAATCCTAAGAAAGGCAGGGATGAATCCGTTCAATCTTATTTTCTGAAGTTGACCGAAATCAGGAATAATCTTCTGACCATTGGGGAGACAATAGTTGATCGAGAAATGGTTCTCACCGCACTTGGAGGTCTCTACTCCGAATGGAATGTATTCATTACTATCATTCTCAATAACAATGTGATTCCTGATTTTGACAAAGTATTGTCGAGATGCACTCAAGAGGAAACAAGAATGATGGAATATGAAAATGAAGGTAATGTTGCCTTCATCGCTCATGCTAAGAAGAAGAACAATGGTGGTCCAAGGAACCATGGAAGAGCAGGGGCCCAAGGAAAGAAAGGAAGATGTTACACATGTAACAAGACCTACCACTATGCTAGACAATGCCCTAATAAGAAGGATTCTCCCAGGGATGATGACAACAAAAACAACAGGAGGAATGGAAATCAAAGGAAAAACAGGTTCAAATGAAAGAGGAAGGCTCCCTCTGGTCGCAATGGAAATGGGCAAACTTTCAAAAGGTCAAGAAATTCCAGGTATGAAGAATCTAATGTTGTTGATGATAAGAAAAATGAATTCATTCTTGTATCTGCCCTCTCTGCTACATCTCCACCCGACACTATGGATGTCTAGTTGATTGATAGTGGTGCCTCAAGGCACCTCACTGGGTTTAAGGAAGCACTTTCTGATTTGGTTGAGAAGGATACTAATCTAAAAATTGTCCTTGGAGATAATGCCACCTATCCCGTGAAAGGGACTGGGACTAAGACCCTCCACTTATCTCCAGGTCAAGTCCTCCGCTTGCAAGATGTACTATATGTACCTGATTTGAAGAAGAACCTTGTGTCTATTTCGGCCATGGAAGCCAAAGGTTTCAATGGGGCATTCGTCGATGGAAAGGTGCACATTTGAGAGAAGAGTTTCAAGGAAGCTATCGCGATTGGGTTTAGAGTTGATGCACTCTACCAAGTTGGAGGAAGTCCACTTAAGGGCTATGACATGTGATACTATTTGTCACCTGTGGCACCGGAGGTTTTGACACCTTCATTACAAAGCCCTTCCCGAAGCAAGGAAGGTGGTGACAGGGATGCCCGAATTCAAAAATGATCATGAAGGTGTATGTCAGTGTTGTGCCGAAGGAAAGCATACAAGGGGACCTTTCCCCTCAAGTGTCACAAAGACATCTGATGTCTCACAATTGATACATTCTTATTTGTCTGGTATGCTGCCCGTGACATCCTTGGGAGGATGTTCTTATTATATGACATTTATAGATGACTTCTCTCGCAAGACTTGGATATACTTCTTGAAGAAGAAGGATGAAGCCTTCATGTGGTTTCGTACTTTCAAAGCCTTGGTGGAAAATCAAACAGGGAAGAAGATCAAGATTTTGAGGACCGATAATGGCACTGAATATGAGACGGATGAGTTCAATAACTTTTGCAGAGAAGCTAGCATCAAGAGGGAGACCACAATCGTATATACTCCTGAGCAAAATGGCGTTGCTGAAAGAAAGAATAGGACCATTGTGGAAGCTGCCCGTGCCATGTTATGTGACCAAGGTCTTCCGAAGTTTCTATGGGGAGAAGCTGTGAACACTGTTGTGTACATACAAAATCGATGCCCACATTCCGCTCTGGACTCCAAAACTCCCGAAGAGGTTTTCTCTGGTAAGAAACCTGACATCTCTCATTTTAGAGATTTTGGTTGTCTCATTTATTTTCATGTGCCGAAAGAGAAGAGGAGCAAGTTGGATGCTTCTGGGAAAAGGGGAATGTTTGTGGGCTATAGTGAAACTTCGAAAGCTTATAGAGTCTATGTGCCTGGTCAAAGGGAAGTGGAGATTTGCCACGATGTTACCTTTGATGAAGATGCTTCCCTCAGGAAAGTGATAAATCTTCCGATCTCTGAGGAAGATCATGAAGTAAGGTCTGGGAATCAACAAGAACCGAAGGATGAGATGATGCCCGATGTTGAAGGACCGATGGACCCCATTGATCCACCTCCTTCAATGAAGAGAAGACCCTCATGGCTCCAAGATACTCTCGAAGATGCCGAGAGACATATGGCCCCACGGGGGACATTCCGTGAAAGTAAGAAGTTGAATAGATACCAAGGGTATCTAGCAGCCATGAGTACAATCGTACAATCTGAGCCTGGATCTTTTGAAGAAGTCGTAAAGCATCAAGTCTGGAAGGATGCGATGCACGAAGAGTACGAGTCCATTATGAAGAATGATGCCTGGGATGTGGTTCCGAGACCAGAGGACAAAGTTGTTGTCACCTCGAAATGGCTCTATAAGATCAAGCATGGATCTGATGGTAGTGCTGAAAATTTCAAGGCAAGATTCGTTGACCGAGGCTTCTCTCAAAGGAAGGTGTAGACTATGATGACATATTTGCACCTGTGGCCCATATACCACCATCCGATCTATCATAGCCCTTGATGGAATCTTCATCAAATGGATGTGAAGACCGCCTTTATGCATGGTTCGATAAAGGAAGAGGTGTATGTGGAGCAACCTCTGGGGTTCGAAGTGCAGGATAGAGACACCCATGTACGCAGGTTGAAGAAATCCCTCTATGGGTTGAAGCAAGCCCCCACGGCTTGGTACGAGAGGATAGATAGCTACTTGATGAAGTTGGGCTTCACTCGTAGTAATGTTGATCTGAACCTTTACTTCAAGGTTGATAGAGAAAAGCCTCTCATTCTAGTTCTCTGTGTAGATGATCTCTTCCTGACAGGTGTTGACCCTCTCATTCATCAGTGTAAGAGGGAGCTCGCTTCTGAATTCGAGATGAAGGACCTAGGACTAATGCATTACTTCCTAGGCCTAGAGGTCTGGCAGAGACCTGGTGAGATTTTCCTCTCTCAAGGAAAATATATTGTGAAGTTGCTGGAAAGATTTGGAATGGTGGACTATAAGTCCATGTCGACACCGATGCAGCTCAACTTTAAGAAGTTGAGTGGAAGCGTTGTTGGGCCTGTGCTAGCAAATCCTACCGAGTATCGTCAACTCATAGGGGCCCTGATGTTCTTAGTGAACACCCGTCCGAGCTTATGTTTTGCAGTGAACACTTTGAGTCAACACATGGTTGATCCTCATCACATTCACTGGGTTGGTGCCAAGAATCTATTGAGATATCTTCAAGACACGAAAAATCATGGGCTGAGATACACTGTTGGGAGTAGTTTGAGACTCCATGGATATAATGATGTCGATTGGGCTAGCAGTGTGGTGGATCGCAAGAGCACATTTGGATGTTGCTTCACACTTGGGTCTGCTTCGATATCTTGGATGAGCAGGGAGCAGAAGTCGGTGTCTTTGAGCACAGCTGAGGCATTGCAGCGAGTATGGCCTGTTGTGAAGCAGTTTGGTTGTGAAAGCTCTTCAGTGAGTTGTTCGGACATGTGCTAGATACCACCATTATCCTTTGCGATAACCATAGTGGGATTCATTTTTCAAAGAACCCATGTTCCACGATCAATGCAAGCATATTGATATTAGGTACCACTTTATCCGGGATATGGTACAGCGAGGTGTCGTAAGGCTCGATCATATAGGAACTGATGAGCAGGTCGCGGATATTCTCACAAAGCCCTTGGGGAAGGTCAAGTTCCCAACCTTCCGTGAGAATCTTGGAATCGTGGAACGACCCTATTCTGAGGGTCCTGTTGGACGATGAGCTCTGGGAGCTCCAAGGGGCTTTGGGGATAGCTTCTTGGAGCTATAAGCAACCACAGGGCTAGGCTTGTCGAACCTTGTTGTTGTGCTTCTGCCCCACCGTTATGATATTGAGTTGGTTCACCTCTCTTTGATCTGTGCCCCGTATGCATCCTACCCATGGAGTCCCGGACTCATGGGAAGTACCTCTCATCTTGGCCAATGAGGTGGGAAAAGCTAGAGACCAGTAGCAAAGACCGATGGACGGATAGGAGATTGTCGTACTCTCTATGTCTAGGATGGCACGTGTCCAACCACTTGATCTGGGATCAAGTCTTCTGAGGTTTCGGACCTCCAACTGACTTTGGGTCAGTTAAACCAACTTCGGGTTGGTAGGTGATTCCTTTGAGTCCTATAGAGGTTTCGGACCTCTGAGCTGATTTTGTCAGCCAGGAGTGATGTCTTTGTGACTCACCTTTTTGTTCTGAAATAAAGAAGCCAGCAAAGCAAGTTACAGCGGGATGACAGATGATGTTTGGATGGCACAGGTGGATGGAGTTCTCCCTAGTTGAGAGGGAGTATTAATTTTGGGCAACGAGGTCCAAACTCCATGTTGTGATGCTCAGATGATGAATCCAATATTTTTATTGGATTCCTCTCTCGGAGGGGTGCAAGATCGATCTAACGATCATCTTGATCCGATGAGCAGAACATTTATTTTGAATTAATTCCGCTTATGTGCAAGGTCGGCGAGATTTGTAATGTAGGCTTGGAGCCCCAACAGATGTGTCACACACCCTCACTGATAGATATATATAGATCACCGTTGGAGGTCATTTTCACCATCACTCATCACTCATTCTCTCTCTACTTCTGATTGGTTCGATCATCATCTTGGAGGCCTCTCTTCACTCACACGGGTACCACTTTATCTGGGATATGGTACAGCGAGGCACCATAAGGCTCGATCATATAGGAACTGATGAGCAAGTCGCAGATATTCTCACAAAGCCCTTGGGAAAGGTCAAGTTCCTAACCTTTCGTGAGAATTTTGGAATCGTGGAACAACCCTATTCTGAGGGTCCTGTTGGACGATGAGCTCTGGGAGCTCCAGGGGGCTTTGGGTATAGCTTCTTGGAGCTATAAGCAACCACAAGGCTAGGCTTGCCGAACCTTATTGGTGTGCTTCTGCCCCACCGTTATCATATTGAGTTGGTTCACCTCTCTCTGATTTGTGCCCCGTATGCATCCTACCCATGGTCGGACTCATGGGAAGTACCTCTCATCTTGGCCAATAAGGTGGGAAAAGCTAGAGACCAGTAGCAAAGACTAATGGACGCATAGGAGATTGTCGTACTCTCTATGTCTAGGATGGCACGCGTCCAACCACTTGATCTGGGATCAAGTCTTCTGAGGTTTCGGACCTCCAACTAACTTTGGGTCAGTTAAACCAACTTCGGGTTGGTAGGTGACTCCTTTGAGTCCTATAGAGGCTTTGAACCTCTAAGCTGATTTTGTCAGCCAGGAGTGATGTCTTTGTGACTCACCTTTTTGTTCTGAAATAAAGAAGCCAGCAAAGCAAGTTACGGCAGGATGACGAACGATGTTTGGATGGCACAAGTGGATGGAGTTCTCCCTAGTTGAGAGGGAGTGTTAATTTTGGGCAATTAAGTCCAAACTCCATGTTGTGATGGTCAGATGACGATGCCAATATTTTTATTGGATTCCTCTCTCGGAGGGGTGCAAGATCGATCTAAAGATCATCTTGATCCGATGAGCAGAACATTTATTTTGAATTAATTCCACTTATGTGCAAGGTCGGCGAGATTTGTAATGTAGGCTTGGAGCCCCAACAGATGTGTCACACACCCTCACTGATGGATATATATATAGATCAACGTTGGCAGTCATTTTCAACATCACTCATCACTCATTCTCTCTCTGCATCTGATTGGTTCGATCATCATCTTGGAGGCCTCTCTTCATTCACACGTGGGAAAAAGCAGCAGCTAGGGTTTTGGACTGTTCTACGGTTTCCAGCATTGACTTTGGTCAACGCTTGGTCAAATTGACCCGAAACTCTCCCTAAACTTTGATCTCCTTAATCCACATTTTTTGGCACAAAAATCGAGGCTGGACGTTGACTTTGACTTCGCTGCGTTGACTTTCTGCTATTGTTGTTTTGCGTTGACCGTTGACTTGACAACATTGACTTTTGTTGACTTTGGGTTGACCGTTGTAGAGTTGTCCAAGAGGGTTGTGTGACACATTCTGGTTGGCTGACCGTGAGGAGACTTTGTTGGTTGAAGCATCCTGTTGACTGTCGTAACGCACCACAACACATATATTTTGCTAATCAAGTTAAGTGTATTTTTGGCTTGTCTTCCGTCGATCTATTGGTATGTTCTATCAGCATTTTCCTTTCTTGTTTATGTGATTGCTATTTGATATCGGGTATAAAAGTAAAGTTGCATCAAGCATAGAACATCTACGAAAATTTATAGAGTGCCACATATCCATACTAGGAGGAGGCCCAGATGGCTTACTTGCATGTTTTGAAGACTTCTTGAAGAATCCACCTTTAAAGGGATTCCATTCATGACTATTCAGAGTAGAATTGGATAGGATCCATGGATGACAAGAAGTCTACAATAAGTTATGTGTTTAGTTTTGGCACAAGGGTAGTTTCTTGGATCGGCAAGCAACAACATGCAATTTCACATTCCTCTAGAGAACCAGAATACAAAGCAGTAGTAAAATGGACATTTGAAGTAGTTTGGCTTGCAAGAATGCTTGCAGATTTGCAATATGTTCCTCAATTGATATTTGAGAAGTATTCTCACTCTTCCAAGTTCTCTTGTGTTCTTGGTTGCTTTGTGTGTTCAAATTTTGTAAAAATTTACCCACGGACTCAAGCCTTCCCCTCATGCCACTTGTCAAGATTGTGCACTCTTGTGGTCTGATAGCCTAAAAACATAACAGGAGTGCATAGATTATAGATCAATAGTTGATTTGATGGCTTGCATATGAGAAGGACTGACACCATCGTCCTACCATGCATTCACTCCATGCCCAATGCAAATATGCCACTTGTCCTTGTGAGTGGGTCATGACTCGACTCATATGGATGATGAATTCCACATTGATCCTTGCGAAATATAGGTAGATGAACTCTACAATGAAGCTCTTGGATTTTAGGGTTGTGTCCATAGTCTTTGTGGCAAGGTTCCACCTTGATCTGGTCGGTCTTGACTCGTGACTGTGAGCTCCAAAACACCTTCCTACTCTTGGGGTTGTGCTAAGCTCAATGGATATTAATGGTACTCTCGTGGATCTAGTTCACAATCATGAGTTTTGCCTTCCACCGAGTTTATACGTTATTATTTCCTTCTGTATTTCCTTCTCCCTAGGAAATGATATCAAGATTGTATTAGCCATTTCATTCTTTACTACTGATTCATCCAAATCACCCTTCCTCATCACATTTGGGAGTCAAACACAATCCATAGCTCTCAAGCTCACACTTTGTAGAGCTCGTCAAGAGCTTTCCAAGGTCCAAAGAGAATGCCCCTACCAGAGTTCATAGATGAAAATTACAATCCTAGGAAGTTGACCTTCGCTTTTAAACCTCAACACCCCTAACTCTTGGGCCTTCCACCAACCTTGCCTCTTCATTAATGATCCAAATCTTAGCAATGGTGCTTCATTAGGTCCTTGGGTCATCAATGCCTAGGCTATTAAGAGGCAAGTGTAACATACATAAAATATTGTATAATACATTATATAATAATAATAATTAATCACCAAGGGTTGTAACCTTTCAATCTCGTGACCAATGAATGAGTACTTATACCATCACAAAAGCTCTTGTAAATCATCACATCCATTATTACAAATATACATGTTGTCCTATATGGATTTCTCTCCTTTCTTGTATTTTATTGGATGTTTATATGATTATCAAACAATTTAGTCCATAATAGCATGGGTAATATGTTATAAAAAGAATTCCAATTAATTCTCAAGTTCTAATTAAAGAGGTTCAATAAGTTCTTGTAACTCGCTTATGAGGTGTCACAATGATGGGCATCGATTAGAGAAGGTCAAAAGATTCATCTAAGTTGTATTAAATGAGTCAAGAGAGAGATTGTCACTTGGGAAAGAGAAACCCGACGCATAGGCTCTCATTGCAATGCATTGTAATTGTCCAAGTTGTAAATAAAGATTCTATTTTCCCTGCATCTCTCTCACACACTTATTTTCTTGCAGCGATTTGTAAAAATCTTTGAATTATCATCAATGTGTATTTCAATATTGGTTTTCTTCACACCTACAACTTCTCTTTGCATGGATTTCAATGGCAGATTTGCAGGTCTATTCTTCCCCGTTTCTCCTTCCTCCTCAGCTTCAAGCCTTTCAGGATCTTGGCCCACCTCAATCAGGACCATATTTTTTTGTGGATAAAACCAGCATCCTTATCTTGCATGCTGTAGTTCTAATTTCAGCAGAATGAGGGTGCCACAAATTACGATAATATCATCCATTTAATTATTATTTGTGGAGAAATTTATTTTGGATGAAAAATAGTAAACACATCAATAAAAAAGGGATTAGTCAACTTGAGAGGGGTTCCCTCCACTCCATAATTTCTGCTAGAGGCTTTCATGTTGATTGACTCTCTCTTCCATCCTCATTCCTTCCTTCTATCTTCTTCCATCCCTCAGATTTCGAATGTAGGAGCTCAGATTCATGGTGGAAAGAAATGCTTTACTTTCACTTTCCTTGGAGATTTGTCTTTTAGAAGTGAAATGCAAAAAGGAGTTTAGTCTATGATTATTTTGACCTTCTATGACTTCATGTAATTGATTTCAGTCGATGTAAGTATCACCTTGACTTTGGCATTGGCATCTTTGGTTAAGACAAATTTCAGTTGGTGTTGGTGGCTCAGTTCTTTATGACTGTGGATTGATATAAAGATTCTTTTGCATTTCATAGGCCTTTAAGATCTTGATAGTCAGTTTTTCGAGATCAAATGATTTAGAGCAACTCACTGCCTTATTAAATATTTTCTTCTTCCTTTCCTTCTTCTATCATTCCCATTTGTTTCGAGTTGACTCCATAGGCTATGAATTAAACAGCTACCACTGGGACCAAGTTCTGTAAAGTTTAAACACATTCCATTTATTTATTTACTGGTTTAAAAGTATTTCTGTTGTTTGAAGAGCAATATTAACTCAGATCTCCAAGACTCATTGCACATCTGAATGTTTACCTAGCTGATTTGACAAGCGCTGACACAGAATTTTGATATAGGGTTCCAGATCAGTGAAGTCAGATCTTAGTTATTTCACTGCATAAATTGGATATCCTCCGCCGGGGGGGCCCAAATCAGTATAATTGATTCCGAAGAGAATGGACTGGTATTGAGGACAGCCTCATCATTTCTTGTTGTTTACTTGAGGTCTTTCGAGAGAGGAATTGCGTCGGGTGACAACACCCCCGATATCATAAAATTACTCAAAGTACGGTACGGTTTTTTATGGGCAAAGATCTTTGCGAGGGGTATTCCCCCGGGATGGTGATACAGTCCCTTTGGCATTCTTTATCATCCTGGACGCAAATTGAAGGACATCTTCCCTTGCTATTCATGGGGGATGTTCTAATCATTCAGTGATTTCTGCTTTGAACTCCTGTGGGAATTGGAAATGGAGGAAGGATCTGGCAGAAAAGGAGTATTCGCCTGCGCACAAGAGCTGAGGCAGCAGAGAGGTTTAACTTAAAGACATGAGATGTAAGCCAGAGATCAATTTGATACCCGAGAATCGCGAGAACGTTTCATGGAGAGGCACAAATGACTCCCACTACACCTGAAAGACGCTCCAGGAACCGAGTGTATCCAATGAACGAATCCTTAATGCGGGGAAACAATTCGAAATTTTTTCAAGGAGAAAAATGAACTTCAGGCAACGAGAATTACCTGAGACAAATTAGCTTCGAGAAAGAAGTACTGAACATTGATATTTTGAATCACTTATTGACAATAGTCAGTTGCTTGGAAACAAATCATTCGTGGCAAACTGATTAAATGTTTAAGAGCAAGGTCCTAAATGTCTGGATTGTACTGATTGAAGACGCTTGCTGACTGGTCCCATCAACCGCTTTTTACATTAAGTAGAAGCTTATTGCTACTCAACAGCAACTACCCTAGGAAGGCAACCGATATCACATGGCAGCTCGGACGCAATTCAGATTTATGAATCCAATAAACTCAACTCAGTGCAGTCTATATGCTCCTTGTAATGAAGATATATCTGTATTTTCTGAAGAACAGTATGACTGCACATTTAGGTAGTCTATCTATAAAGAATGTAATTTCTCATTTTTCTTATATTCCACTGACAGGTAGGATGCACCAGCGCCCAGCTTCTATTAACTACTGGTTTTCTAGATTCATAAGATAAAAGCAGTTTTACTTATCCAATAAAATAAATATTTTTTTTCTTGTTTCCACTACAATAAATAATCTTAGTTTATTGTTTTACCTTTTTTCACTCTATTGACCAAAATTAATGGACATATCCAAAACACGATTAATTCTAATTTTGCAGTTTTGCAACGGGACGCAATATCTGTAATTTTAATTCAGTATTCTGCAATTTTTCAAGGCGTGAGATTCAAGTTTCAATGAACTGATTTTATAGTCAGTGCAACATGAAGGGACTGCAAAAGAAAACTGAGAATAAGCAAACTGGAAATGTACTTCTTTAGTAACATTGAGAATGAAAAACTTACTCATGGCTGAACAACATCGGTACGCATAAGCAACACACATTCTCTCCCTCTCCCTCCAACAAAAAAAAGAAACACCATATTTGTGAAATTGTAAAACTAAAACTACTAACCCCAATGAATTCCCTCTGTAATATTGATGGCTGAAGCCTTCTCGTTCTTGGATCTCTGAGCTGCAGCCTGGCGCAGAGAAGCCGTATGCACACGAAAATAATGAACATCACGCTCACTGCAAACCCCAAGACAGTCATGCTCAAATTAATGACAGAACTTGTCATCTCTTCTCGTAACTTGCACGCCCTCGATATTTCGGCCCCTCGTCCACCAAGGTTCGAGTCACGGTAGCAGTAGTTCTAGCCTCCAAGTTCATATCATGCTTGGATAGGATTCGAACCAGAGCATCTTCCGTGCTAAACTAAATTCAACGAGAATAAAAATAATAAAATAAATAATATTGGAATAAACTATGAGATATAATATGCCAGATTATTTTATTTTATTTTGAGACCGTGGGTTTGAGCTGTTCGGCTAGAAAATGATACTCTAAATTTTTTTTATTTTATGAAATAGTGGACGGTGACTTGTTTGGATCATGGTGTAGTGGAGTCTATATTTGATATTTTAAAATAAAAATAATAATTTACAAATAAATATTGTTAAAGCCATACATCTCAAGGTTTTATTATGCTTTGAGTTTTAAAGAATATTTTAAATTGACTTAAAGTTAAAGGCTAGAGTGATGATGTTTAGTTATATGGGAAAAAATGTAAAAAAATTATTTATTTATATAATCTTTAAATTTATGTGAGATGTGGGGTTATGAAGTGACATGTGGGAATTTTTAAATCTTTTTAGGTTTTCAATGGATGGAAAGGAATAATTATTATGCTTTGTGTTGTAAAGAATATTTTAGACTTACCTAAAAGCTAAAAGCTAAAGTGTATGGTGCTTAATTATATGAAAAAATAATTGTTAAAGTTGTATTTTTTTATTTATTTCCTTTTCAAACCATTATTTCAAGTTAAAATTGAGGCTTATTTGTGATGTTGAACCCCGCACATCTTTTCAAACATCTTTTCAATTTTATAGGGAATCTTTTTAGGTTTTGAATTTCATGAGAGAATTTCTAAGTAACATGGTGAGAAGGCTCAATTCAAGTTTAGTTTTAGATAAGATAAGATAAGATAATTATATTAATATCCAACGAATGACCACAAAAGTAGGTCAATGGAACCACAAACTACAATGATGTCGATACAAGGAGGAGTACCAAAAAATGTTGTGGGTATAAGTTTTAATGATTAGTATAATCAATTAAATCATCTACCTAATGTACGTTGTCAAGGGGGAGACCATAAGTCACAGGGTCGAATCTAATTGATTTCATCAAGGTTACCAACCATTATTGTGGGAGGTAGTTCAATCTCGCCATTCAAATATTCCAATGAATATAGGGGTGTCACAAAGTTTTCCTAAGAAAAATAATATATGACAATAATGAAAATGATAAGGATGACATCATCATTTGCTAAGATCAACATTGGTTTGTTAAAACATTAATGAGGAAAAGTAAATTAATTTGGCCATAGTCTAAACTTGTTACATATTGATACTTGTCTGACTACTCAAAATAACAGGAAAAGAATTTGGCACTTTTTTCTTGAAATATGGGAAGAATCATTTTGGATTCGTGAAATTTCACTTATTGGATATTAGCATTACACAATAATATTATAATGAGGGTGTTGAATCCATTTATGCATGAAAAACAACAATTTCATCAATCCAAAATTACAATTTTGGTAAAGATCACCGAGTTGAATTGCAGCGATGGCAAACTAGAAAAGGTTGAAAAGATAGAATGTTTAGCCTTCTTCATTCATTTATTTTATTATATTGATTTGAATTATATTGATTTTAAGATCGATAGCTTAAAAATAAGATTATTGAGTTGATTTCGTTTTTCAAGAGTTTACATATAACAAAGGTTTTACAAATTATTTGAAAATGAAATCTAATATTTTTATAGGTTGTGCACTACAAGAGAAAAAAAAAATTCACCTTGCATCTTGTTAGAATGGCAAGCATTACAAATATTTTCTTCTGAAAGTGTTTTAGATCAATTATGTCTTAGTTTTAGTAGGAAAGTCATGAGAGTAAGTTCTTATTTTTGTAGTATTTATTTTATTCTTCAAGCTAGAAACACTTAGAGGGAGCTTTAATCTTCTTAGTGTTAATAGCCTATGTGTGGTAAATCAACATCTTCTAAGTGTCAATATCAATGTAGCACCATAGTTTTTCTTTTTCTTTTTCTTTTCTTTTTCTTTTTTTTCTTTTTCTTTTTTTTTTCTTTTTTTTTTAAACAAAATTGTTAATGGTGTTGATATATGTGGGGCATCTTTTTATACTACCTAACAATACCAAAGCCAAGAAATATCATCCCTAATCTACCCTCTCTTTTGCCTCAAGTGACTCTTATTAATGTTTTTAAGGTTGTCATAGGAAGTCTCTCATTATCCATGTAAAGTCAACTTGTACAATATCATAAACTTACTCTCCATGGCTAGAAGATCAACCTCTAGAAGAACAATAAGTTAGCGTGTATTGTTGTCAAATATGATATTATGTATTATAAATGACTTTGGATTTGCTCATTTTTCCTTGTAGTCTCCTTCAAATACTACAACCCCAAATTTCACAACCATGTAGGATCATTGAAATAACAAGCATGTGAAACATAAGCTTTTTAGTTTCCCAATATCAAAAATCAACTTCTTTTTCATTATTTTCAAGACAAAAAGCTTTCTAACCTCCACCAATCCTTCATTCAATAAATCTACAGTTATAATTAAACTTAGGATGGATGTCAATTGCAAGATAATTCTATAAAGGTACTTCTTCCAAGTGGTGGTTATTGTAAGCAAACCTTAGGTATATAATATGTCTAGATTTGATTATCATTATATTTGTTTTATTAGTGTTATAGTGATCCTAGAGTTAATACAAAAAAAAACATTAAGAATGATAAATTGTTTGGCAAGGTCAAAAGGGTTTTCACTAAAAAAAATGGTATTCACGTATAGGAGAAGGACGATATCTAGCCTTGCAAGATCTATGCCTACATACCCTGGTTCCCATAGGAAATATTACAGCTTTGTCTATATATATACCAACAAGATTTGGGGACAAAGGACATCCTTTCAAGGCACCATTCATTACTTTTAAATTTAGCAATGACTCTCTCATATAACCTTATCATTGCAAGTCTCAACTCAAACATGACCCCAATATTTTTTTGTCTCTTCTAGAAGTAATTTTGAGGCATTGAATCAAAAATATTTTCTGAAGTCAATGAAGAAACATAGGAGTGTTTATATTATTTCGACACATGTTGACTATAATCTCAAGAGTAATTAAATTATCTAAAGTCTTTAAGTAATAACTCCAAAAGCCAAACCTATCCTTTAGCTCCCTTATAATGGTTTTCTAGCCACAAGCTTATCTTTTTTTCTAAATTATACCATACAACTTAGCCATAAGAAAACTAATCATGATGGCCTTATAATTTGAGGGGTTAGTTTTGTTACCACTTTTAAAAATAAGAACAATAAGGCTCTATGTTCAAAGTTTAGGAAAACCCTGCTTAATTACTATGTTGAATAAGTTATAAATGAGAAAGATAAGGATAAGGTTACCAATTTTAAGTTTATATGTTATAGCCCTTAGTGTGTTTAGCTTTTCCCTTTGCAAGACACTTAAGTCGAAATTAAATGTTCAAGATGATAAGAGTGTCATGAAATCCTAAAATAATAATATTGTTATTTAATAACAATGGGAAACTCATAGAGATTTTAGGGTATGAGTTCAAATGCCCAATAATGGCCTTACCTCGATTATTAACTTTCCAAGTTAAGGTGGACCTAGAAAAAATGTTAGATTTGAAATTAGAAAGTTTTAGGATTTTATATTAGTGTTTATTTACATATTATTGCTTCTTTCTTCTAACCAAAGTCTTTTACTCTTTCATTTGCATGGCTTTTGGGGTTCATTTAAGGCATTCTTGATATATTTTCTAACAACATTTCACTTTTTATCGTAGCAAGGTGTTACCATATAAACCATTGTATTAGTTGAGATGTGTTAACTTTGTGATTATATCGTAAACATACCATGATATTTGAATCACCTAATAATGGAAACTACAACCCTGATCACCATCTCCATATCTTGTTTGCTTTTGAGCTTTACTAGTTATGCCTTATACACCACATTTGAGAAACCCTCTAAACATTTTAGGGATCCTTTTGAGGAACATGAGGAGTGATTGAAAGAACTATCTTCACTTATTGGTTTGAAAATTACTCCCTTTTGATATATGGTAGATCCATGTTACTTTGGACCTTACAATTTACATCTCAAATTATTTTTTATCATTCTCAGTGTTTAATTGATTTACAATAGTGGTATTCCCCATCAAAATTCAATTCTCCTAAGAGTTTTAATATGTTTCATAATGTGAAACATTAGAGTTATCATCATTGTTTGATGTTCCTCTTAAGAGGAGTTGGGTAGTCAATGCTAAAAAATTTAATCAAGTATCATGAGACCTTTTTAAAGGAATGAATGAATAAGTATAAAAACTCAACATTTATGATGAAGTAAAGTTCCACCCTCATCGACTCATTTTTTTGAAATTCTTATGATCTAGGTCATTTTAAAATGGTCAAAAATCAATCAACATAATTTCATTGTCAAAGTTCTCATCAATTAAATAGAATTATGACTTTCTAAAAATTCTACCAAATTTAGGGAAGAATTTTCAAAAAAAAAAAAAAGCCCCATATTAACTTACTATTTTTCGAATTATTTTAATTTAATAGTAGTATCATTAGTAATTAAACTTATTAATGAAATTATAGTGAATAAAATAATAATAATAACAATAACAATAACAATACAACATCTAAAATATGTGGGAAAAAAAATCAACAAAATACAGTTGAAAAACTCAAGGAAAAAAATAAATGAATGAAAGATAAAAGATATAAAGTTAACTATATAAAAGTAACAAAAAGATATAAAGTTAACTATATAAAAGTAACATGAAGGAAATATGGACATGGATGGGGTGGCATGTGAGAGATCTACAATCCCCCACACATGCCCAAAGGAAGGTGATAGTACTTGTTATGTGTCTCTGAGAAATGGAAGTGTGGATTTCTAGAAGCAAGATGAGGGTTCTCACAGTGAAGGCATTTTGTTCAATGGGTAGTTGAGCAATGACAAATAAAATGAAAACTAGGTGTGCCATAAATGAAAAATTAGGGTTGGGGCTTCATATTGCTTGTCTTCTACTTAGGAATGTTATTTTTGTGGACAAGGAGGGTAGTTATAGTTGCTCTAGAACGTTGGACTTGGGCCTCATCTCAACACTTTCACATTGTTCTTCATCTTGATGGTTAGTTTATGGTTGCTTCTAGTTAAATTTTCTACTCCAAAATTTTAGGTGTTCTTAGTTATGGCATTGAAGTTTATTTTGTGTTTGAGTAACTTTGATTTCTTCAAAAAAATTGGGAGGGAGGAGCATTAGTATTTTTAGGTCATTTTCCTTAATTTAGTGGTGGGTCTCAACATAACCAATGGGGTGCATCATGTCTCCCCCAAGTTTGTTTTGGTATTTTTCTCCCTCATAAACTCTAGTTTCTAGGATTTTGAATTTTGGGGGGGGGGGGGGGTTTATGTTCCCATCTACTCCTAAATCTCTACTCAACCCTATGGTCCTTAAGCCCCTTCCAATAATTATCTCAAATTCTAGATGCATCATCTACGAAACTTTCACATCATCTCTTGGTCGATAAGTACGGTGAGAGATCAGGCGTATTCAATTCTTGAACCTAGTAGAAAAAGAGCCTAAGGAAGGATGAGAGCAACACCCAAGAATCCTAATCCCCATTACTCAACCAAGACTCAAAAAGAGGCCAGCAAAGCAAAGAGATACTTCCTTTCCAAATTCCCACCTAAAAAGAACAAGAAGGTTGCAAACATGGAAAATTATCTTAAACAAAAGAGGAGAAGAGTTTCTAAGGAGAAAATATAGGTGGAATATAGAGGCTAGATCTCAAATCCAAGGTTCTCGAGAACTTGAGACACTGATATTTTCTTAATGACTAAGCTCTACGAGCTTAACAATGTATTTATTATTCAAGTAGTAGAGGAAAGGGGCATTCAACATCAAGATAATCTCCAAAAGCTGGATCTCATAGATAAAAAAAAATGAGGTGGTGTTTAAAGAAATTGTTGGTGTTAATATCATAGTTTTTTATCTTTAGGAAAATGACAATGAGGACATGAAATAGGTTGACAAGACTCTCGTATTGAGGAAAATATTATCATTCATCATTGAGGAGAATCCCATCTTAGAAGACCAAAAGTAGCAAGAGATGCCACATGCATCAACATTATTAGGCTTGTCAAGTTGACACAACTATGTTTTTTATTATGTTCAATTAAAAAATGCTATTGTGTTTTTGTGAACATAAGTTATTTTCTAATATCTTCTATGTATTGTCTAGAAAAGTACATGTTTAATCATTAATAGCTAGAGATATTATTGTTTTGAAAAGCAAACAAAAACTAAAAAGTTTAACTTACTAAAGTACATGTTTAATCACTGACAGCTAGAGATATTATTGTTTTGAAAAGCAAACAGAAACTAAAATTTTTAACTTAGTATGGCCAAGTTCCTTAATGACAAACCACAAGAAAATATAATTGAAACATTTTTTTAATATAATATTAATATGAATACTATCTAACTTTCTTTTTTTCTTTTTTATTTTTCTATGACTAAAGGAATCAACAACTAGGATGGTTTCATATTCACCTGACATGAGGTCAATTCCAACCACTACAACTATAACCTCTAGGTGTCTATGTAAGCTCATTCTATAGACATAGGCAAATCTAAGGGATTTGAACCTCGAATCTCTTGGTACATAACACTTCATTATCATAGTGATTGCCAATTAACCCATTTCTCGAGAAATATAAATATTATCTAACTTCAATAGAAATTATTTATAAAATAAACAAATAGATAAAAGAAGAAATAAAAACTTTTAAAAGCAATATATTACAATAAATTTGTATTTAAATTTTTTAAAATATGTAATTGTGACGCAACTCAGTATGAGGGCGATGTGTGATTATGTTTTGTAGAAATTATATAACATATGCATTATATATCCAGATTCCCCTGATCTAACAATATTTATCTTCTTGCTAAATACAGAATCCTTCCACTGTTAACTTTGGCGAAAATTATAAACTCAATTGCAAACACATGAAGCAATAAAAACAATCGCACATAACACAGTTGCTTAATGGGAAAGCCTGAAGCTGAAAACCCTAACTATCATATATTATGTATCATGGAGATCATGTAACAATATCATACAAAGCTTAGTACATCAAGCTCTCAATACAATCAATCGTCACACGCTAACAAGAAGAAATATGCAAATCCATCCACTGATTTCTTGCCACCTGATAGCTTGCCTCCACTGCGCAATCCTTGCTGAAGAATAACTCTGAATGAATTTGAATTACCCTTGCCTTGACTGTGCAATCCTCATTGGCAACTCCAATGTGTGTGTGATGCAATCAATGCATCACTATAGTCACAACAGATAGTCCATCTCACCCCTTTCACCTATCTCTCCACTGGGTCTCCACTGGAACTGACATGCACTGTAGTTAACTGTTGTATTTGTTAATTTGATTAATGAGTTATTATTTGTGAATTAATTAACTAATTAATTCACTCCACTCTCACTAGTGTATCATTCAGTTAGACTAGATACAACTAGCTCAACTGAGTTTAACTCCAATAACTGAGTTAAACTGAATAACAACTCCATGAACTACTCTTCCAACTCAGTCATAACTTTTCCACTTCAGTTCTAACTGAGTCCTTCATGCATGAACCACCAGTAAACCCTAGGAATTGTGTAATTCCTTTAGCCCACTGATTTTCCACATCTGTATACTGAAATTAAGTGCTCCAAGAGAGTAAGTTGATATTTAGAGTCTGATTATTATTAAGGGCTAATAATAATTGACACTTCTATTTTTAGATCGACGATCTATAAATAGACTTCGCCCAATATTCTAAAAATAGAATTTCATCTATTTTTACAACTTGACCAACCATCCACAAATAGCACCCTGCAACTTCTGAAATATGATCACCGTGTCTAAAAATAGACTTACACCTAAAAATAGCCTGCGGGCCCACTTAGTGAAGGTGACTGATTTTCACTAAGCTCATCATCTTGTTGAATCTCAACACTCCCTCTCAACAAGAAAGGGATTATCCTTCACCCTGATCTTGCCTCTATGGTATTTGAATTTTCTCCTGGTGAGCGCCTTCGTCATAATATCGACATCTTGATCTTCCGTAGGAATGTACTAAAGCAACATGATCTTCCGCTGCACACAATCTCTGATATGATGATACCGAATATCAATATGTTTAGATCTATCATGAAACACAGGATTAATTAAGAGTTTAATGCAACTCTGATTATCACAATGTATCACTATAGGATCTAAATGTGAACCGAACAAACCAACCAGGATCTTCCTCATCCAGATAGCCTCACATGCAGCTTGACTTGCTGCCACGTATTCTGCTTCCGCTGAACTGAGTGCTACAGATCTTTGTTTCCTGCTATACCAAGAAACTATTGTAGATCCGATACTGAAAACCCCTCTTGATGTGCTCTTTCTGTCCGTTGGGCTGCCTGCCCAATCTGCATCCATGAAGCCATGCAACTTCACCTCATCTGTATGTCTGTACCATAAGCCATACTCAGATGTGCCCCTGAGATATCTCAAGACATGCTTGCCTGCCTTCCAAAAGAGCTTGGTAGGCTTAACCATCGCTTGTGAAAGCTGGTTCACCGCATAGCATATGTCTGGTCTTGTATTAACTAAATACATGAGTGAACCCACCAACTGTCGATAAACAGTGCCATCCACTACCTCTGCTGATGTAGCATCCTCTTTCCTCCAATATCCTGGAAGAGGAGTGTCGATAGTCTTGCAGCCTTGCATGTGAAACTTCTCTAGTATCTCCCGGGCATACTTGCCTTGAGACACAAATAGTTCACCTTCCCACTGCCATATTTCCAATCCAAGGAAATAATGAAGGAGGCCCAAATCCTTCATCTCTAACTCCTTTGCAAGATCTACCTTGCATGAGTGTATCAACTACTCATCACCCGTTAGTATTAAATCATCAACATAAAGAACAATGATTAAAAGATTACCCTCCACCATAATTTGATATAGGTTTGCATCCACCTCACTCTTGGTGAAGCCAAGTCTGGTGAAATAGTTGTCGATCCGTGTGTACCAAGCACGTGGTGCTTGTTTCAGCCCATACAACGCTCTTTTGAGTCTGCACACATGCGACTCACTGCTGAAGATCTCAAATCCTTCAGGCTGCTCAATGTACACCTCTTCCTGAATGATCCCATTAAGGAACACAGTCTTCACATCCATCTGATGAATGTGCCAACCCATCTGCGCTGAGAGAGAAAGGATGGTCCGTATGGAAGAATACCATGTGACAGGTGCAAATGTTTCTTCATAGTCAATCCCCTCGATCTGTGAGAAGCCCTGGGCAACAAATCTTGCCTTATACTTCTTGACGCTCCCATCAGCATCTTGCTTTACCTTGTAGATCCATCTTGATCCTGCAACTGATTTACCCACCGGCCTTGGAACAATCTCCCAATCATTGTTCCTGACAATGGAGTCACACTCCTCCACCACGGCATCTACCCATGTGGGCTCCTGCACTACTTCTTTGAAAGAAGATGGCTTTGTCATGATACACTTGCTCATAAGAGCCATGTATCCAATAAAACGGTCAAGTGACTGTCTCTGTCTGCGCTGTGATGTAGGGACTCCTACATTTTATTCTGCATCAAGCTTCTGTGGTACGCTTTCCACCTTGTCTGATGTTTGGTTCTGCATGAGTGGACTCCCCCACTTCATGAATCTCCTCTTATGGCTGATCCACATCTAGAGGCTCATCTTTGGGAACAAGAAGTTCCTCCTCTGCATGCAAGTGTAGCTCCCTCTCAAGCGACAACTTCATGTCTTTCACCTCATTGAATTCTATATCCCGTCGCAACACAGTCATCTGACTGTCTGGAAAATACACACGATAATTATGGGGTGTTTCTATGTACCCCACAAATATCCCAACTTCTGCAATCGACTCCAGCTTCTTCCTGGCGTCCTTTGTCATATGAATGTAAACAGATGAGCCAAAAATCTTCAAATGAGAAATATCAGGCTTCTTACCAGTAAAAGCTTCTTCAGGTGTACTCATGCCAAGTACTCTATGAGGACAAGGGTTTTGCACATAAAACACAGTGTTGCATGCTTCCGCCCACTAGTGCATCGGTAGGCCCTGGACATGCAACATAGCTCGTGCAGCACCCACGATCATTTTGTTCTTCCTCTCTGCGACCCCATTCTGCTGTGGGTTATGAGGCACTATGAGTTCTCTTCAAATTCCTTCTTTGCTATAGAAGTCTTTGAATTCGCCTGAGATATATTCACCACCATTATCGCTCCATAAAGCCTTCACTTGCTTCCCTGACTCCTTCTCCACCACTGGTTTAAACTCACAGAACTTTGAGAATGTTTCGCTTCTCTTTTGCATGAAGAAGATCCAACATCTATGAGAAATCAACAAAAATAACATAATACATGTGTTTTTTTGTTGAAGCAACTGAGAAAGGTCCACACACATTTGTGTGAATTCTCTCCAAGATCACCGAAGCACGATTCTCCTTCTCATGAAAGGTGGTCTTCACAAACTTACCCATAGTACATCCCTTGCACTGATCTGACTGCGCAATATTACCCTTGGGAAGTCCAGTAGAAATTTGCTACAAAATATTCAAAGCGCCATGGTGAAGATGGCCCAATCTCCTGTGCCATAATTCGCCCTCGTCCCGGCTCACCACTTCTTCTGCTTTGCCCACCATTGCAGCACAGCCATCTACCTCTAGATTGTAGAGATTTTTAACTCGAATCCCTATCTTCTTGGTTTGACCCGTTATTTTATGTCGAAGGAAGGATTTTCCCTCACTGAAAACAACGTCATAACCTTTGTCTTCCAACATTGTGACCGAGACCAAATTATTCTTCAAACCTGGAACATGCATAACTTCTTTCAACATAAATGGATTACCTGACTCCCTCTCAAAGGTAATGGTCCCAATGTCGGTCGCACTGTATTGACCATTGTCGCCCATATCTATATGCATTTGGAGGTCCTTCTCCTCCAACACTAAACAACTCCTTGCCTCCTGTCATATGGAAAGACGCACCACTATCAAGATACCACACCGATCCCATTGTGCTTGAAACCAAGCATGCGATCAAAGAGAAATCAAGTTCAAATTGCGAGGCTAAGGCCTCACCCGCTGCAGCTCCAGCAGCCTTCTTGTTCTTCTTCTTCTGTGGGCAGTTAGTGGCGAAATGCCCATGTTCGTGATAGTGAAAACACTTCACTTTGGAAAAATCCTGCTTCTTGCCTTTAGCTTCAGATTTTGAAGGGAATTTCTTCCCCTTCCCTTTCCTTGCTTTGGCAACCAAATCGCAATTCTCTTCATCTTCATTCTTCAATGAAGAGCCATCCCTAGTACTTCGCCTTATCTCCCCCTGCACAAGATTCGACTAAAGTCGCTCCCATCCCGACAGTTTCTCCCGTCCATTGACAGTGTCTTCGTAGCTATTCCAACTCTTCGGAAGCCCAAAGAGAGCCAAGCTCACCAAGTCTTAATCATCAACAGTAATCCCCACACTTCCTATTTCATCCTTACAATGGAAAAACTTCGTGAGATATTTTGGAATACTGTCGCCCTTCTCCATTTTTATTTTTCTGAGCTTATCTTTAAGTGCCAACTTCCTCTGGTCGCTTCTGCTTTGGAACAAATCTGTCAAAGCCTTCCACATTGCAAATGTAGTGGCTTTCCTGTGAAGGCTTGACACAATATGTTCCTTCACACCTTCCAACAGAATTCTTCTTGTTTTTGCTACCTTCTTTTGCCATGCGTCAAGTCCTGCAGCATCACTAGAATCCAGCTTAGGAACATCACTATCGATGAACTCCTTCAGTCCATTATCCTCCAGCATTGCCTCCATCCTGTCCTTCCAGGCTATGTAATTCGAGCTACCATCAAGGACATACTCCAATTGCAACCCATTGTAAAGACATTTCAATGTATACTCCATTGTCGCACCAAGAATTTTCTGCAGCAAATTTGAATTGTCCACCAGCACAAACTCAACAATTCTTCACAATTGCAATCTTCAAAAATTAACACTGCTTCGATACCATGTAGAAATTATATAACATATGCATTATATATCCAGATTCCCTTGATCTAACAATATTTATCTTCTTTCTAAATACTGAATCCTTCCACTGTTAATCTTTTGCGGAAATTATAAACTCAATTGCAAACACATGAAGCAATAAAAACAATCGCACATAACACAGTTGTTTAACGGGAAAGCCTAAAGCTGAAAACCCCAACTATCATATATTATGTATCATGGAGATCATGTAACAATCTCATACAAAGCTTAGTACATCAAGCTCTCAGTACAATCAATTGTAACACACTAACAAGAAGAAATCTACAAATCCATGCACTGATTTCTTGCCATCTGATAGCCTGCCTCCACTGCGCAATCCCTGCTAAAGAAGACCCCTGAATGAATTCGAATTGGCTTCTCCTTGACTGCGCAATACTCATTAGCAACTCCAATGTGTGTGCGGTGCAATCAATGTATCACTATAGTCACAATAGATAGTCCATCTCACTCCTTTCACCTATCTCTCCACCTTCTGTCTCCACCGAAACTACATGCACTCCGTAATTAACTCGTTGTATTTGTCTTACTGACACGAGTTATTATTTTTGAATTAATTGGCTAATTAATTCACTCAGTCTCACTAGCAGTATCATTCAAATAGAATAGATACAACTAGCTCAACTGAGTTTAACTCCAATAACTGAGTTAAACTGAATAACAACTCCATGAACTACTCTTCCAACTCTGTCATAACTTTGCCACTTCAGTTCTAACTGAGTCCTCCATGCATGAACCACCAGTAAACCCTAGGAATCACGTAATTCCTTCAGCCCACTAATTTGCCAAATTTGTATACTGAAATTAAGTGCTCCAAGAGAATAAGTTGATATTTAGAGTCTGATTATTATTAAGGGCTAATAATTATTGACACTTCTATTTTTAGATTGACGATCTATAAATAGACTCTAAATAAAATTCATCTATTTTTCCAACTTGACCAACCATCTACAAATAGCATCCTGCAACTTTTGAAATATGATCCCATGTCTAAAAATAGACATAGTCTAAAAATAGACTTACACCTAGATCCTGCAACTTCTGAAATATGATCACCATGTCTAAAAATAGACTTACACCTAAAAATAGCCTGCGGGCCCACTTAGTGAACGTGACTGATTTTCACTAAGCTCATCATCTTGTTGAATCTCAACATGTTTGTGTTCAACGTGGAGTTGGCACGTGTCCCTTAAAAAAATATTCTTAAAAAAAAATGTCGGTTATAATAAAAACAAAAATTATTATACATATTTGGTTAGTTTTAATTAAAAACATTATTGATTATACAAATTTGGTTAGTTTTAATCAAAAGCATTATAAAACATCAATAATGTCATTCTCATTCTGCTCACTTTGTTGGTTGTTAATATTACAATATAGTGTGAAAGAATGTCGTACAAAAAAAATAAATCAATGTCTATGTTAAATAATATGATATCAACTTTATAGAGATAAAATAATTAAAAATATTCTATTTCTCTTATAAATATTTTAATATATGGAACTTACATAAATTGCTTACAATTAGAGAGAGAGAGAGAGAGAGAGAGAGTCTATATATATGTTAATGTTGGCCCTAGTTGTGAGGAGAGACACTCTCCAACCAAGTATAATAGAGATGTTGTAATGTTTACCATTTTGACTTGGTAAAAATAAATAAACATTAAGTTAAAATTAAAATTAAAATTAAATTAGAGAAATAAAATAAAATAATTAATGATTATAATTATCAATAAAACATTTCAACTTGGACAAATTACATAAAACTAAAAAAAATGCAAAACATAAAATTAATAATTAAACTAGCTTAGATCCATCTTAACTCTGAATCTATTAAGAGCCGAGAGGGAAGTTAAGATGGATCTAGGTTGTTGATAATCATTCATATGTATATATTTTTTATCAATTTTTTTTTTCAACAAACTATATATCTACTATATAATATAATATAATAATATCGTAATAATGAAATAATAACATCATAAACATATAATATAACAAGGGCTACATAGTAGCATATCCCTGTCGCTTAGTTAAAAAATAGTGAAATTATCTCATCATTATTGCTATATATTAAAATAATTAGCTACTATGCTTTGTAAATATAGTTCTAAAATGATCGTTGAAGCAAGATTGGTTTCAATTTATTTCAAAGTCTCGAAAATTATAATTTAATATACGTCTTTACTTAAAAAACTTAAGAAAATAATATAATGTAGTATTTGTTAGATTTAAGACTTTTGTGATCCATAATTTAGAAAAATGTCTTTCTGATTAATTACATCTTTAGGATTTGGTCGATGTTTCAAACCTTGAGTGTGTTACGGATCCATTTAAGCATTAAAAATAATAATAATAATAATAATAATTATTATTATTATTATTATTATTATTATTATTATTATAACATGGTTAAAAATTTTAAATTATAAATCTTCCGGGAATTCATATAAGAAATTTAGGAACCTAAATTTCCTAAATTTCTTATGTGATTTCCCGGAAGATTTATAATTTAAAATGTTATGGATCACATAAGCTTGCACTTGTTGATATTTTTATGTGTTCCAATCGTTGCCAAAGAAACTTAAATTAGTTCTATATGTTATCTCTTTTCAACGTTTCCTTTACAACATTTGGTTTCTTATCAAAGTTCTAATTTCATGAAATATTCAAATTTTGTGTTTTAATTTAATTTTGATTTGATTTATTTTAATGTTGAATAATCCAAATTAAAATTAATGAAGAAATGAATCGAGTCTCATTTAATAATAGATTTAATTAAGATATTTTTTATGATAAATAATTATTTAAATTTTTCAATTTTAAATACTTAACATATTGTATAGCTTAATAATCTAGGAAAAAAATATAATAATTCTCATTCTGAAAAGTAAGAAAACGAGAATTTTTTTTTAAGATACAAAAATGATAACCACAGTGTTACGTCGGCAATGGATATGGATGAGCGTGCAAAAAAATTAGGGAACGTGGCATTTCAAGATTCTATTCACATCAATCTACAAAATTATTTGATTGACCACACGAGGATTCCAACCACTTTGAAACCAAGAGAGGCAAAAATCCCAGACTTATGGGTAGCTTACTGTAAAGGATAGACTAGTAGAAATTAAAGTATCTCGCATTAGACTAAATGTACTAACTCTATAGAATTTAGTCAAGTCAACTTGGTGCACAATCAATTTAATCAAGTTCTTAATGCTATAATCAAGTTTACTAGGCTAACTTCATCACACTTCTTCGTCCCTATGGATATGATATCACTCCAAGTTCTTTAGTTGAGATGCTTGAAGCCATGAGATTGGTTGAACACTCACATTTCCTCATCAAGTTAGAGAGGAGAAGGTAGGTTGTGTTTACTTACTCATTTTCTTGTTTACAATGCATTTTACGTAAACAACTCTTTTGAATATTTTTAGTGCTTCATTCCCATGTTTTAGATCTTTGGTATTCTATATACTCTAACTTTTGGAAAAGCAAAGAACATGTGTTTTGACAACATAGTTATCAATTTTGATAGGTTAGGTAGGCTTAGGAAGTTCCAATTTGGAAAATCTTTAGAAGGTTAGGGAATATGAAACCTATACTATTATAGCCATTAATTTTTTTATCACAATCATTTGGTTCATTATTTCACTATCTTCAACCTTTTGCTCCTGAAATCAACAGACTCGCCAACAGATTGGGCATGAAATTCCTCTAGAAGATTTTTGAAGTTTGAGAAAATAGCTCATTTTTCATTGAAGCTAAGACCTTGGATCATAATTGACTTGAAGAAACCAAGTCTCTGATTCTACAACAATCTCTCTTCGTCGCTTTATTTTTCCCCTCTAGCTCGTATTGAAATTCCCTCTTCAATTTCATGTCGAATAACGAACCTATTAAAGAAGTAAATTCCCTCTGCTTGGTTCACGATCAATTCTTTCTCATTCAACTAAGGGAGGAGGTGATAAAATTCTCTTCAATCGTAATGGAAAATCCATTACACAGGCCAACCCTAAGGTTTATGGAGGATATAACACACAAGTTGACCTGGAACCTTGGAACAATAGTTTAGTGACTTCCTCTTCCTGGCATCCATGCAAATGTTGAGTTTGAAGAATTGTCCAACAATATTTTTAATTTGAGAGTTATTCATAATTTGAGTTTATCAATAAAACCACAAATTCCAACTTGCAGTACACTGCATCGTGCAAACTCCATATTGTGTACCAATTGCGTCAACACAGACAAAGAAGTCATTTTTAGGACCCAAAAGCTGAAGAAGGGACTTTACCAGATGCAATGTCATTAATTATCGCACTAGGTGTTAGCTTGGATATGAGAGGCATTGACGTGAGAAACTGGGTTTCACATGGATTTAACCCTGATGAGAAAACCAATGGAGGAGCTCAAGACCGATCAGGATCAGGGATCAAATTTGATGGGTTGGTCTTAATTTCGAATAGAAGGGCATATATTCATGCAATCCTTCCATGACGAAAAGTTTTAAAATACATATATTTTAATTGACAATAGTACATTATCTTTACATTTCATTTTCAATCAAATTATTTCTATTAAATAAATTAAATTGCTAAAGCTGGATGGGAGATAGGAAATATAACATTATCATAACATCAAATAGATAATATAATCAAATCTACCTTTTATTATGATTTTTACCTTATGTTTTTATCTTTTGAAACCTACATAGTTTATAAGACCTTTTAACATCCAATTTAATCAGAGATTTGGTTAAGATTGTTGATTTTTTTTTTTTTTCAAAGATGTGGATTCTTCCTTGTTCAAACTACCATTTTGAATAAGAGAAGCTTATTTAGAGGCCCTCCTTCAGTTACTTATTGGGTGGGGCGGATCCAGGAGATATACAAGCATGTGCTATAATGTTTGTTTCGGCATAGAAATTGACTGGATCGATGATTCGACCACAACATCAACCAAACTAGAGAAGAGTGTCCTACCTCCTTTGAATTCACGGAAACAAACAAGAATAAGGCGTCCACGATGTAAAATCTAATGAAATTATCCTAAAAATAAGTCGCTTTGAGGTGACTAGATTCGCAGAGTACTTTGTCATAACCACAAAGTTAGGGAGGAGCAGATAAGATTGATTCATGATTATATTATAGTGTGGTAGCACCATGTCATATGTCCACGTAAACCTCGACACCGAAAAGTAACAGGAATTATAATTTCCATGTGCATCATTCTCATGGGATCTCGATTTAAAGCTTCCTCTAATTAATTTTCATTATGCCTTCCTGACTTCAAATGGATAATTCTACTAACACATCTATCCTTTGATTATTTCGTCTCAGAACATGGAAGGTTTGAATTTCAGAAATGAAACTCAAAGTTAGATGGGTCCTTTTAAAAATCAAATTGAATCTGAAGTCTATAGGTAGGGGTACCTTAGTGTAAATACTTGACAATAAGAGTTGTGTCTCTCACAATAATTAATTTATTGATACTCAAAACAACTACTTGTTTGATTATAGAGCGATTCTTAGTCCAGACTTTGAGTGCTACCTTGGTAGATTTAATTTTCTTCTCCAAAATGTGTATTGGAGAGCCTTCAACCTAATGGCACCAGGATGAAAATACCAATTTCAAGAATTCTTGGTCTTGAATCCATTGTGGATTAAATCTAAAGGGAGAGATTCCCATAGTCCTCCTAAGAATGGAGAGATAATGTAATTGATCTGTGGTTTGAACCTCCACAAGACAAAATATGAGAGGTGAACGAGAATATTTGTCCAAAAAGTTTCTATGAACCAAGAAGTGGTCTAGCAAAGCAACAATGTGACATGGCCCCTATTTGCAATTTTTCTAGGTGAATTTTCCTTTAATTAGTTTTCCAATCTACGATATCTAGTAAAGAAATCAAGTCTTCCATTTTCTCCTTATATGGATTTTGAATTGAAGATACCCATTTTTTCTCCCAGGGGTGTAGAGTGGTATTAAAACCTTCAACACAATTACTATTTTAGCCATATTCAAACTCGGACTCCTTAAGAGAATAGGACCCCAATTTTTCTCCCAAGAGTGCATAGTGGTATTAAAAATTAAAAACCTCCAACAAAAATACTATTTTGGCCATATTAAAACTCCTTAAGAGAATAGGAGTTCTAGTACATAATTTTGCCTAATAGTTTAGGAGCATACAAATATTAATTACATCACAATTTTTTATAGAAGGGATGTGTAAGAGTTGGGTTACAAGCAAATGAAATGAGCTTTGAACCTGAGTCAATTTGAAAGATGACGAGGACCATAGGAAAATACCTACAAATGCCCCTTTGGTACTAGATGATTTTACTTTAGTACCATGCCATATGGAATTACTTCTTTGGAGAACATCTTGTTCCCTTAATTTTTCATCCTTGAGCAAGATAATCTCAACATTTTCTTCTTTTATAAGCTTATGATTGCTAATAATTTTGTTTCACTTCGTAGGCCCCTGCAATTCTAGGATCTGAATTTATTTACTTGTGGTTTTGGGGATTCCTCTATGAGGAGGAGATGGGCCACTTTGATTCTTGATGGTTCTTGTTCCTCTATTATATATTGCTTCTATGGAATGTTGCATTTCCAGTTCTTTGTATTTGTCAAATTTCTCTTCTCTTTTGTCTCTTTTTAGCTCGTGACCCACCATTTTCCCTAATCTTCCCATTCCAATATTATTTTCAAATTCACCATTGAATCTCTTATCGAAAAATGCAGGACAAAAAAAGAGGAGTGACTGAGAGGATTTCGGGTGTTTGTAGGTAATTGGTAGACTTATTCCTTAGGTTTTAGGCCTTCTTGATTTTGGGTTGGGTATCTTCGAGCGGAGGCATTTCTGTTGATTTTTCATATTATATCTTTATTCACTCGAGATATAAATTTCAATATTTTTGAGGGATTTATACCTATCTATAAAGGGGGTCATCACATAAACCTTGTTAGTGGATTACGACTAAGATACATAATTACGAGGATAAGAGGAAGGGTCTTGGGTGACTGAGATAGGGTTTTTGGGAGGGGCATGCTACTTGGCAGGCCCCTTCTCCTTTTGGGATGTTCCCATTTTTTTCCTTGATGAACTTGGTGTTTCTCCTAGCGAGTTCCTAATGTTCTTGACAATGTCTTAGCTCCAATAGTGAAGGGGAATATGAGGTAATTTAACCCATATTAAAACAACAAGTGGAATGTTATTTTCATATTGAAATCAAGATTCCATTAATTGACATGCAAAGCTGGAGGGTAAAGCAATAAATTTCTCCCAAGATTAAGTCCAGTTATTAAAATATTGGAGCATAATGTAGAAATTCCTAAAATGGTGAGAGGAAAGAAAGCGCTTAGAAATCCTGTTCACTTTGATTTGTAATTGAATCTCGGCTTCACACTTAGTTGGTTACACTTCCTAATATATATTTTACCAAGTTGATCACATATATGAATTTCTTACACATTTAAAACTTAATTATAACAAATCATTATGAATGTTAGAGTTTGTGTCGTTATGGTACTCTAACCTTGTTGAAGGACCCCCTGATTCCTAGCATCACAGATAAATTGGCAAAGGAAATTATATAAACATATCTTTATATTTAAAATGGAAACACAGTCTATATACAAATTCAAGAACACATACATCGAAAAGAAAAACCTCTCACATTTTAAATCTTGCAAATATCTACAAAAGAAACAAGGCAGTCTCAATATACCTATGAAAATATGATGGGAGCGATGACTATATACAAAATTCAAGAACACATACATCAAAAGGAAAAATCCCTCACAATTTAAATCTTGCAGTATCTACAAAATAAAGAAGGTGGTCTCGATATACTTGTGCAAATATGATGGGAGAGATGACTAGGGTTTGAATTATGACAAATCCAACAAAATCGTTGTGAGAGAAGAGCTAGCCAATGCAGGCCATACCATCATTAGCTCCGAACAATACTCTTTAACTGAACAAAAATTGACCAGAATGGAACTTGGGCATAATGGATGAAGCCGAATAGAATTCACATGAAATGGAGTTCCCGATCAGACAGTTTGCTACATTGAATATGGATTCCACTTCTATCGATAGCCTCCATTCTCTCGCCTAGTGATTTTCAAAATTCACTTAGATACATAATTCTGCCCATATACATCTGACACTTGTTCCATTACATTTAAGTTAGCACCGAAGATTCGAAGAATACAAATGCAATTTGCAACCAAGTGGCACCTACCACCATGGCAGGGGTCTAAGTTCCTAAGATATCCATAAACCAAAAATTTATCTGGCAGGCTATAGCCCATCAGGGGGCATTATATATATATATATATATATATATATATATATATATATATATATATATATATATATATTATTTTATTTTTTTTATTATTTTTTTTAACGGATAATTTTATGTTAACACTTTTGCGACGTGCTAGAGCCCTCATGACGGACTCAATTTTGAACCCTAATCAGGATGCTATTATCATCTTCCTGTTTTTTTTTTTTTTAATCCATAAAACAAAAAAATATATTTATAATGTTAAACTTTGGACGTTGAAATATTGTCCATCAGTATGGACATAATAGTCCATCTGAATGGATCCCATGGACATAATAAAAATAATTGTGCCTAGAGGTACTCTCCATCCCAATATGGTAGAGATGGTGTAATGTAATGTTTAACATTTTGACTAAGTCAAATTACATAAAAATAAAAATAAAATAAAAAGATTAATGCAATGTACTATAAACCTTTTAACTCGATCAAAATACAATTAAAAAAATAAAAATAACCCTATAAAAATAAGATAAAAATAAAAATAAAAATGATCCATGGTATTGAGAACTCATGGTATTTATGTGGAATGTAGTCAATTTAAAGGGAGAAATTAAATTAACCTAGATCCATCTTAACTCTGGATCTACCAAGCACCGAGAGATCAAATCTCTGGATATGCAAACCTTTTTTTAGAGTGAAAAAAGATTTAACCCTTCTCGATGCTTAGTAAATCAAAAATTTAAATAAATCTAAACTAATTACACCGAAGGTGTTCTTTTATGGGATTGACTAGGAAACACTGTTCATCTCAGCCAATCCCTATGCTCCACATCTGCTCAAGATTCGCCCTTCTGCCCTGTCAAAATTTGACACTCGGCAGCCATATTACCGTGTTGCTATCAGCTCCTTCGCTCGCCCATGCTACTGTCCAATCGCGCCTCCCGAGAGTTCGACGACACCGGCGCCCACGCCTTCGGTGTCCTTTTGCTCTTTTTAATAAGCAATTACTCACATTATTTAAAAAATAACCTTTATGATAAAATAAGTTTTATATATAGCCAACCACATCAATGTTATATTATAACTTGTCTAGATTCTCTTATGATCATTAGCTTTGTATATGTGATGTACTAAGAGATATCATCATTACAAAGGCCTCAGATGAATTTTTTATTCCATATTGATACTTTCTTGGCTCTAGGCTCTATTTTATATCACATGAGGATAAGATTTATAATTGACAATTCTTATCGTAATTATGTCACTCCCTCCTTTCCTGCGAAATGCTCATTGTAATCATCCATTTATTTGCTTGAACACCAAACACATGTGGGGCAGTTCTTAAAAGCCACTAAAGTCAACTTGGATCCACTTTCACTTATTGCTATGCTTACACACTAACACCTATCACATATAACTTGTTTCTTGTGTGTATTGAGAAGTTTGTACTTGTTTTTTCTTCTATAGGGCCCATGAAACCCCTAACCACATAACTTTTCTCCATTTGCTTTTGTGCTATGGTACAAGTCTCTAACGGAAAGTTGTGTTTCTTTTCGGCTCAATGTGAATAAAATACCAACGTACATAATTCTACAAGTGATAAAAGATCAAATAAATCATTTTTTTCTTGTCCTTCACTTCCGAGGAATATCTTAATGACTTTTAAGAAGAGTGTACGATGATTATAATCCTACTTGCACTTTAATTATTCAGATGACAAAAATATAAATTGAATAGCAATTTTTTTTTAAATGTTCATATAGATTGTGATCACAGAAACAAAATATTAAATCATTTAAAAAATTAAATAGCCAAAAAAATACGTGTTGATGTTTTTTTGTGATCACACCCATAAAATATTAAATCTTTAGTGTCATTTTATTGATTAATTTATTTAAATTATATATTTTGATAATCTAATATTAATATTATATTACAATTTTATATAAATGTGATGTTTGTGTAATTTGTGATCACACTAACAAAATATTAAATCATTCTTTGTTATTTTATAAATTGTTATTTTGTTAATTAAATAATTTAAATTATATATTTTAATAAAGTAATATTAATAT
The DNA here is from genome assembly GCA_034641835.2 of Pinus albicaulis. NCBI lineage: Eukaryota > Viridiplantae > Streptophyta > Pinopsida > Pinales > Pinaceae > Pinus > Pinus albicaulis. The sequence continues at coordinate 1,129,681,994 of CM076570.1, forward strand.
TAGATTATAAATCTGATTTTATTTATTGTAAGTGTTAGTGTATATATATATTAGATTTTATGTCTCAATATTAATATATTTAATGTTCATCATAAGGTCAACATTAATATATCTAATGTTCATCATAAGGTTTAAGGAAAGTACTTTTGGTGGTCTATCATTATTTTTATTGGGTGTGATCAAGGGGTAGTGTTTCTATAAAGTTTATATGTCAACAACATTTGTGCATAAAACATCAAATACACTGAGTTTTAGAGGCACAGACAAACTCACCAAACCATGCACACAATCCAACATTCAAGTGTACACTTGGCAAGGCACATGTGCACCAAAAATTCCAATAGTCGTCATGAGTAGTGCATCTATATGTTGATGACAACACATGGCATCACAAGATATAAACGATTATCAACAATGATATAACCCAAACAACTTCAACGACGAGATCTTAATCTTTCAACTGAATATATATATATACAAACGATTATCAACAATGATATAACCCAATCAACTTCAACGACGAGACCTTAATCTTTCAAATATATATATATATATATATATATATATATATATATATATATATATATATATATATATATATATATATATATATATATATATATATATATATTCATTTTCTTTTATATTTCATATTCTCTTTCATAGAAAATTGTATGAAACTCTTGCACAATGATACACACACCATTGCATTCTAAATTGTTGTGTGCACATTAAATTAAATTTTCACTTCATTTATGTTCATGCATATATGTAGTTATAACTTAATTAGTTCAGTGTTCCCTCTAATTTATATATTGAATTCAAAGCAACAATTAGCTCTAAGATCTAACTCTCGAGGAAAATGAATTATATGTTATGTGGTGAGGGCCTAGATTTTAAGGCACTTTTCTCAAAGCAGTTTCAAAACACACCAAGAGAAAAAATGAAAAACATATCATGTTAAAGACGTGAGATAACTAAACAAGTCCAAGGAAACTTTATATCACACTTAGATAAACATGTCATTATAACTTAGAATAAAAATAAGTATGAAATACTAGTTTTAAACATAGAAGAATGTCAACAATCATATTTATTGCAATAATGCTACAACATGATGCATGAGCACTTGAATAATAACATGATCATGAAAGTGTGTGAAGAGAAGTTAAATCTAATCAAGATAAAAACAAGTTGACAAGACACGAATAAGTTGTACAAGCAAGATAGAGTGTGTGTGTGTAAAAGTAGTTAGAAAACAAAATATATATCTTGATGAGCACAAAGAATGGAAGCATGATTAAAGAAAAGTCAAATGGAGTTAGCAGAGGACCATATATAGTACATGAAGGAGTGCATAGAACAACACAAGTGTGGAGCAAAAATATTGGAGAGTAAAGAAGACCATTTGAAAGAAGAAACAACACTAAGGAAGTTGAATGATCATGCATAAGGAGTGAAGATGCATAATGGAAGATTAAAAGACAACAAGAAAGCTAAAAATATCAACAAACAAAGGAAACACAAAAAGGTTAATAGTAGAAAAAATAAATAGTCAGGAGAGTGATTAAAATCTCATGTCAAGCTACAACCTTTACATTCATATTATGTGTATATAAGATTCTAACCATAGCACCTTCTATGTTACATTTAAAAAGCACAAAAATGGAAAGAAAAATTGTATCATATATGAGGGATTATAATATATAAAAAAGTCATAATTCTTTCAATTTAATATTAATGTTTTACCATGTCAAATATGGGGTGTCAAATTGTCAATAATTAGCGACTACTAGGTTGAAAATCTCACATGATCGAAAGGGTGAAGGTATAATGAGGAATGAAGTGTGTAGCCTCTCTACCATCTGTAATCTTTCCTCTTGACTTGCACAACTCATGCCACTACCCAACATCAATTATCATGACATGATCCAGGTGGATATTGGTGGCCATCCACCTATTCCATTTGGACCCACACCATCAATTCTTGCAACTTTTCACATTCAGCACAACTTACTATTTTTAGCAGGTTTTCGGGTCCTGCACTCCCAGAGCCGTTTTGGGGCCTTAATGATCCAGGTGGATATTGGTGGCCACCCACCTCTTCCATTTGAACCACCACCATCAGTTCTTTCAGTTTTTAAGTTGCATCGCAACTTACTATTTTTAGTAGTTTTTTCGGGTCCTGAACTTCTGGAGCTGTTTTGAGGCCCTAAACGACGTTTTTTGGGCATCATTCCTCCGACGAATTTGATTTTGTTCTAGAATTGATATTCGCGGCAATAATTTTATTCCTTAGATAGATCTTTCTAATGATGTATCATACGCGTCAAATAGAGATCGTATGCCGAAGTTACGTCCCTGGGAAGTTGAAACACTAATTTACCCAAACGGGGCCCATAGTTTTGGCGCTTCATCTCCTAGTGTTAGGTTTCTGGACGTTTAGAGTTCTCCATTATTTATCACTAATAAATAGGCCCTCGAGCTTCATTGTAACACAGTTTAAAGGTCTGTAGCCGCCACATCTCTTCTCAGAGATTCGCTACCAACACCCTAGCTATTTTATTTCCATTATGTCTGTAAGCATATTTTTGTTATTTGATATTAATAAACTGAAGCCTTATTTCCGTTGCATCTCTATGTTTATGGTTATCTCTGTATTCTGTTGCGTTCCTGCATAAATCCGGATCATGACAAGAACTAGATGCCCAAGTGCATTACTCTTATGGCAACAATTTTTTATTTTTTATTTTTATTTTTATTTTTATTTTTATTTTTATTATTATTTATTTATTTATTTATTTTATCGAGCTAAAAAGGATAAGGGTTATTATTATTATGTTACTGAAATCTATATACTAAGAGTTAACAAGGATGGTGGAAGAGAATCACATACAACAATGACATATGACACCTCTAATACCACCAACCTGTCAAACAATCTCATGGGCACCTTAACAATCAAATATATATTAGAGAAAATCACCACAAGTATCCTAAATTGGGTAAAAAGCCTAGACAATTTTTCTCTATGTTTAAATGGAAGGAACTAAAAAGAAACAAAAAATAATAATGACAGGAACATCTATCAACATTACCTACCATTTAAAAATTAATTAAAAATAATTTATAAAGCACTATCTATAAATTAACTTTGAAAACATTAAGCGTTAAATTGGACGATTCATTAACTTTCATGTCTTTTCTCAAAAAATAGTTCATAAATTTACGTTTTATTCATCGAGATGTTATAACATAAAAGTATTTTATTTTGACATTGTCTAACTATTATATGTTTTGGAGCTTTTGTCCGGAATTTAGCTAAACAATTCTTGGTCAAATTATGATATGTGTTTTTTATTGCATATGTAGTTTCAACATCTTGAAAATTTTTTGGGCACTCAAATTGTGGAGAGTTCACAACTCAAACTTGTGATTCCAAAAGTTCCCTCTTGAATTTTAGGAAAATTCTACAAGAAAATATGCCCAAAAAAACTTCAAAATGTATAACATAAAACTATAACTTTTATTTGAAAAAAAACAAAAATTTAGAAAAATTATATTAAATTCCTTAAAATTTTAATATTTTTTAAAAACTTTACCAAACATTTTATGATTAAAATTATAAAAATCAGTTATATATATATATATATATATATTCCAGAAGGAAAAAAAACACTGTTATATTGATATTTAAAACAGTACATAAGACAAACATTACATTCTCAGTTGAAAGCAACAAGAAAATCCTAATGACAACATAGCCACAGTATAATAGAGACTCATTTCTAAGGAAGATGAGAGCCCAATAATAACTATGGCATGTGCGAGAATTACTAGCGGGCACAAAGCCGCACCATACAAAATTTCAGCTATTTTTATCTAGCTTCCAAGATTCCTTATAGCCTTGTCCCTATAAACCTACAGTGAAAGAGAAATAACTGTGTGTGTGGGGGGTACAAAGCTTAAGGATGTAGAAAAACGCCAAAAAAGGATATATATAAACTAGAAAAACAGGCTCTTCTGATAATGATGCGCATCTGACATGTGCATTGAAACAAAAACTTCAAGCACACATGTAATAAACAACATTGTGCGCACATGAAAAATGTAGAATCATGCTTGCTTGTTAAGTAATCTGGCTCGATTGAACAATAAAAGAACATGCCTGCTCGAATAAATAGAATTTAATAACTTAGCCATCTTTTATATGCAAAAAAGATACAGGCTCGCTTGAAAAGAAATACATCCGCACAACAAAAAAGATCTTCAAACAACTGTGAGCATTGTAAATGTGAAGAGAAACTGGCTCGCTTGAAGAGATAACAGATAAAACTAAGAAAATGGGATTAAGTTACTCCAAACAAGATCCCCATCTCTATAGTGTTGTACCTGCAAAAAACCAAAGTTAGCAGCCAAACCTTTTTTGGATAACCTGTTGGCTCTTGTGTTGTTTTCACGATAGATGTGGACAATAGGAGGCCGATTCAATTTCTACCATAATGATATAGTTCTTTGTATCCATCCTTGCAAATCTGGTAAATTGAGATTGATATGGCCAGCAATACAATCAACAACCAACTTGGAATCACCATAGATACTAAGATTGAGCAATTTTAAATTGACAGCTGCTAGCAGACCACCCCATAAAGCAATAATTTCTGCTTTGTTGTTAGATCCAGAGCCCCCGTTCCAAAATATGTGAATTCTCTCCATATGAGATAATTTAATCCAAGCGCCACATCCAATCTTGCCCTCCACTCGTGCCCCATCAAAAAAGAGTGTAGGTAAGGAAATATCATGAGGTCTGCACCGATGAGAGCAATCAATCACTTTCACCATAGGAAGTATGCGGAGATCAATCCATCTCATTATAGCAGCGTAAATGAAAGGAACATGGAAAGGCTTGTTATCAAATACAAGCTGGTTACGAGCCAGCCATACCTCCCAAATGAGGAAAAATGGAAGAGATCTGAATTTACCGCGCAACTTGTCCCATTCCAGTGCAGTGGATATAAAATCCTTTGGAGTCTAAGAGGGACCAAGGATGTGAGATATGAAGAGCTTCCATAAAAAAACAACAGTTGAGCACTAAAAAAAAATGAGAAATCGATTCCACCTGTGCGCAGCATATAGCACATCTGCCAGGGCCGTGAAAATCTCTTCTGGTAAGACTATCCCATGTCAATACCTTACCATGCCAAACTAACCAACCAAAGAGAGTTATTTTAGATGGTATGTTTTGATCCCAGAATGGATAGAAGGTCTTGGTGTACTGTCCTCCATATAGAGAAAAATTGATATGCATATAAACATCCTTCACAATCAAGGCATTGTCGCAAAGAGGACCATCCCATGTGATCCGATCGCCTCCTTTGTTATTGCATAAACCAACCTCCCTCATATAATTTAGAAATCGATTCCATTCAGTCCCAACGTCACCTTCTAATCCCAATTGCATAGCCGATTTAAAGATTGGAGCTTGAAAAGACCAATGTGATATAGTGCTAGAGATAAAGAAAACGCTACGCTGAGCAAAAACATGGAGGAGTCTGGGAGAGGGCCTCAGATGAGCCGAATAGCCAAGTAAATGGCCGAATCCCAGAGGGATGCGGCTTCCATCACCAAAAAACCATGTCAATCGATCAGCCACATAAATCAGAATCATTTTAAAACTCCTCCAAATTGCAGATATATCTCGCGGGCAAGGGAGACTGTGACAGATTAGATGATGAAGAGGATCCCCTTCCAAGTACTTACATCTGATAATATCATTCCAAATTCCATTTCCCTTGATAGCTCTCCAAAAATATTTAATCAACAAGGCCGAATTGAAAATCCGCAAGTTCAAGATTCCCTAGCCATCATGAGACTTGGGTCGACAAAGCACCTCCAATCGAACAAGATGGAATTTCTTAGTCAAATTGGAACCACCCCATAAAAACTGAGCCATGATTTTGTTAATCGACGATATAATGCTTCCAGGCAAATAGTATAGATGACACCAAAACACAAAAAGTTGGGATAGCACTACCTGAATCATGATAAGACGACCACCCATGGACATCCATCGATGAGTCCATTTGTTGATTTTGCTTCTGATCCTGTCTACCAACCACATCCAATCCTTGATTCTATATCCACGAGGTTTAATATAAAAACCAAGATATTTGAAACCATCAGAAGCCCTCTTGACACTAACACGAAGGAAAGCAGCAATGAATGTGATTTCATCCATATCACCATATTCATAAATGAGGAAAGACTTGTCGGAATTCATGCGCAGGCCCGTTGCATTACCAAATCTAATCAATATATAGTGAATTTAAAACCAATGGTTCCGCTTAAGAGACCCAAAAAGAAACATATCATCCACAAGTAGAGAATGAGAGGATGATACTGACTCAGAGAAATAAAATCCCTCAATATAACCATTAAGTACTGCCCTATGCATCACCTTACTAAATCCATCCCTAATCAAAATGAAGATAAGTGGGGAAAGAGCACAACCTTGACGAAGCCCCCTGGCTGCTTCAAAAAAGGGAGTAGACAGACCATTAATGAGCACAACATATCTCACAGATGAGATACAAGACATAATCCAGTGGATGACATTTATAGGCAGCCCAATCTTCAACAATACAATTCGAATATAAGACCAATCCAAAGAATCATACGCTTTGCAAAGATCAATTTTCATAACATCCACCTCTTTTTTCCTAACATGCATTGTGTGCAATACTTCCTGAGCAATAGCAATGGCATCATGAATGGACCGCCCTTTAAGGAATCCATATTTCTCCAGCGAGATATGGCTCGATAAGGTTTCCTTTAATCGATTTGCTATGATCTTGGAAGAAATTTTGTAAATCAGATTACACAGAGAGATCGGTCTGAAATCCCCAAAAGATGATGGATTAGCAATTTTAGGGATACGAGCTATAAAATTTGAATTAAGGTATGCAGGCATATAACCACGAACCCTAAACAGTTCCACCACCTCAGTAATTTCAGAGCCCATGATATCGAAGAATAACAGAAAGAATTCCATAGGCCACCCATCATGCCCTGGACATTTGTCATGGGGGAAAGACTTGAGCACCGCCAACACTTCGACCTCTGATATCACTTTGTCAATGGCCCAAATAGCATCCTCATCAAAAATTCTGTGAATATGATCGAGCAACCATGACTAATTTTGGATATCAACATTGGCATCCTTCTGATAAAAAGATTGGAAATGAAGGAAAGCCTAATTCTGAATCTCCAGGGTAGTTGTAGCTGTCCCACCATCCGCTTTTTAATGCTCCATATTGCATTTCTGTTATTTCTGTCATTTGCACATTTATGGAATAATTTTGTATTTGAATCCCCCTCCTTTAGCCACGTAATCCTGCTCTTAAGCTTCCATGTAATCTCATCAATTTTATGAATTTCCTTCTTTCTATCCCCCAGCTTTTTGAGAATTTCATATGTTTGTTCATTAGGCACTTGAGAAGAGAAACTTGAAAGTATATTGTTGATCTTTTCTGTTATGGATCTAAGCTCTGCCTTAAGAGCCGACTTCTTCTTTATTTCCCATTCTTTAGATGCACACTTTAGCTTTTGTAATTTGTGGTGAAGACGTTCCCATCTCGATAGAGACCTGTCATTCGATGCCTCTGTCCACAACTTTTTAATGAGATTAACATATCCATCATCCTCCAGCTTGGCCCGGTTAAATTTATAAGGTCTACCTTTGCACACATCCCCAATATTCCAAGTTAAGAGAATCGACATATGGTCGGAGATATCAGATAGTAGCACCGAAGATCTAGGAACTCCCAAAGAGTCCAACAGGGTGTCTTTAACCATAGCACGATCCAATCTTTTACCAATATACATGTACCCTGCCCGTTTATTTGTTCTAGTAGGAAATAATGGACATGGCCGAATGTCAATAATATGATGATGATTGAAAATATCGTTCAAGAAATTTGAGATAAGTTATATACACACACACACACACACACACACACACACACACACATTCAATCTAATTTATAAATGAAACGATCTTTTTCATTGAATTTGGCGATACAATTTTAAGCAAGATTTTGATTTTTTGTTATTTAAAATACATTTTTGAATGCATAAATGAATTCAACACCCTAAAAAATCACTAAAGCACTTGAATTCCATAGATTAAATAATTTAAACTCATGTTTTAAAAAATCTTTGCTTTAAAATTAATTAGAAAAAATACCTTAAAAAAACATTTCAACTTTTTTGAGAATATACACTTCTATAATCTACATTTATTTTCAAATAAATTCTTCCAAAAAAATCACATCATAATAAATATTATACTAAATTATATATATATAATTCTTATACTCTATTCTATAGAATATAAATTCAAAGTGTAATTAAAAAAATAAAAATAAAATAAAAATAAAAAAAATTGCCAAATAGATAAATTCTCTTTTGTCATCATTTTAAACTATTGTGTGACAGATTGACATATCTTGGTAGTGGAATTTATTTTCATATTAGCACTTTCTATCTAGGTGGTGGAATTTCTTTCCCTATTAACACTTTTATACTCCTAATCTAAGTGGTTCATGATAATAGTTCGAATTAAAATTTTATATTGTAATCATGACCATTGTTCAAATCGACATCCTATACCTTGGTCAACCCTAAGATTCGTATGAAGTAAACTTGATTCCACTTAGAAATTACTATTGTGCTTAGACCATGACATCTTTTGCATATGACCGGTCTGCTAAATTTGTTTGTCTTTTGTGGAGCCCATAAGAGCTCTCTGACCACGTCACACGTGACCTCTTGCTTATCCACTATGATATACATGCTTTTTTGGGTCAATTGTACATAAACGGACTATAAATGCAGATATCAGTTTTTCAGTAACAAAGATAAAAGAAATAATTATGGTTTGTCCTTCACTCGGAGGAGATCTATTTAATGATTATGATTATTATTGTTTCCACTTTGTTAAAAGTTCATATTATGATGTAAAAAGATAAATAATTTGGAGAAGATTATTTGTTGATATGATTTATTTTTTTCTTATTTATGTAATTTTACCTTTTTATAATTTTGTTTGAGAGAGTTAATTAGTGAGTTCATCTTAAATACAAAGTATTGTTTTGTTTATTAATAAAATAGGTAATTATTGAGTAGTTTTGTATTTAATTAATATAGGTTAATTCCGTTCACCACTACCATATCAAGTGTATCAAGCTATTTTTACTGTGCACAGTAGTGAATTGGGGATCTAACTAAAATCTTATAATATTTTATATAACACATTTACATACTTTACTAAATAAACTATATCTAAAAATCTAAACAAAAATATACTTGAATTTAGTCTTTTCTATCCATATCATGAAAAACAAAAAAAAAATTAGGTAAAAATTACATGTGGTTCATCCTCAGGACAAGATGAAGAACCAGAGCTTGGCATCAAGTTAAATAGATGAAGAGAAAAAAAATTAACCGTTATAATATAACAATTAGATTTGACTAAACATATATTATTTATTAATAAATAATATTTTAATATAAGGAAATACTTGTTAGAATATAGTTGTTACTATTGAATTATCTAAAGGATGGAGTCACGTCAGGTGGGTCGCTCATCTGTTCGGGTTGGGGTCACTGGTTAAAGATCGCAAGAAAGGGTGTGTGTTGAAGGTGTCGGTTAAATATGGGTCGTAGGTCCGAAGCTGGGTCAGGGTACCACAAGGTTTAGGCATGTCGCTAGGCAGACCTATAAGGGAAATCTAGCCAACCTGCACGCACCCACGGGGGTGGGGCATGGGTAATTGACTTGCTGCATATCTCGGGGAACAAAAGTAATGGGAACTACGTTGCAAGCAATGGAAGTTTGTTTTATTCACAGAATTACGACGTTGTGTTGCTCATTGGACATGTAAGCTCTTGGGATCTTGAGATTGTTGGAAGTCTTACCCTCCTACACTTGCACTAGCATTGCCTAGCCATTCAGACGAGGAGAAAAAGAAGATGGCTCAGTCAAAGAGCTCGACAACACAAGGTCGAGGTCGGAAATACAATGGCAAAGAGGTCGAGGGCCAACCTAGCTCGCCCATGGGTAAGCCGTGAGGCAGGCGGCCCACTGTGGAAATTATTTAGGATGTCGCGAAGGCCTACCATGAGAATACAACATAGGGAATTCAAAAACTGATTGAGAAGTTGGAAACCAACCTCAATTGGAAGGCTAACACGATGGAAATGGAAGTGGAAGAATGGAGGGGCCTAGTGCCTAATCCGGGGCAAACATGGGGTAGATTGACACAGTTCAAACAAACCTTGTTCCTATATTGGTCCATGAAGGACAATCTAGGCAAAGCCCTAGAACAGATTTCAATGAGTTTGGCCATAATTGTTCAGGGTTTTCCAGATTACATGAGTGAGTTTAATAAACTCAAAATCCAGCTGCGAAAACAAGATGGGTGCCTCGAGCGCATAGATCATCATCTCTCGTGCATCTCCAAATAGACTGAGCTTCCCGGAAATTCGGTCCAGGACCCGACACCTGTTGAATCTCCCTTGGTTGAGGAGGCAGAGTAGTTTCATGTTGCATAATGTTGATTAGCTTTTTTGTAGCTTATGTTTATATGCGAATAACATTTAGATTTGTATGGTTAACCAGTCCTGCCAGTAGGCAAACAAAAAACAATTCATGTATGAACATTCAGGCAATGGTAGCTTCGTATGACATACTAAGAACCTTATATTTTTGGATGGCATACCATGCCATTACGCGGCCAACAAACTTGGTTTCCCACTCAGGGCAAGTTAAGGCCACCTAACATTATTTATGGTTGTATCTTGCTATTAAAAATTAATGAAAATGGAGGTAATACCAAGCTTACAAAAAAATATTGAATTATCTAGATTTAAAATAATATTTAGATCAAGTCTAAATAATCAAAACAATAGACAATTAATAAAATAAAAGTAATATCTAAGTCAAACTCAAGTAATCCAAAACAAATAATTTTACAAACTTAAAATTAAATAAAAATAAAAATAATAAATGGTCAAACTTAAATAAAGAATATTTGGGTCAAACCTAAATAATCAAAACACTAAATAAAAATAATATTTGAGTCAAATTTAAATAATCAACACAATTAATTCTAAAAACTTAAAAATAAATAAAAATAATAAATAGTGAAAAAATTAAAATTAAAATAAAATAAATAAAATAAAAGTAAATAAATCGGTAATGAAGAAAATGAAGTAATTAATAGTTTATTAGTATTAAGAATTTGGCTTCTATGATCCATAAAAATAAATAAATATTTATTATTTTTATTAAAAATAAAAATAAATATACAAAATTCAAATTATAAATATTAAACATTTAATTTATTCTTCAAAAATAAATAAATAAATACTTATTTATTTATTTATTAAAATTAAAAATAAATATATATAATTCAAATAATAAATATTAAACATTTAATTTATTCTTTAAAAATTATAAAAAAAATATTATTTTTAATTATATTTCTTATTCGAGTCAAACTAGTCATTAATTTACAAACTGCTAGTTGGAGTTTTCCTTACCTATTTAAATGGGCTCCTCACCATATTTCTCATCTTATCTTAATGATAGACTAAATTTACTTTGATGTGATTTTATACACAATTTATTAGTAGTAAAAAATACAAATAAATAATAAAAATTTAAAAATAAAAAATTTAGGAGGAAAAATAAATAATAATAATAATAATAATATTAAATAAATAAATAAAAACTTGAGAGAAAATGACACAGATTCAACAACTATTAATTTTCTAACTATCATTTCTATTCAGATTGTTTAGCCTCCTTTAAATCTCTATAGCCTCCCAACAATAACTCTAGCATCTTTAATACAGATTTGATGTTTTATCTTTTCTACATATTCTTATTAATAATAAAATATTAATAAAATATTATACATTAATTTTGAAGTATACTACTTTTAAACAAACCTCTTTTAAAATTAACTCTTATAATTAGTGATAAACTATGATACATTTTGTAAATTATTAACAATAGAGAAACCACCTTTATAATCAACTATTTTTTTAATTTTTAAATAAAAATAATAATTTTTTTTAATTGTAAAATTTAAAATTCTTAACTTATATGGTAATAGGATTGATTCTATTTAATTTTAATTAATAAATATTTAATTTTAAATTTTAAAAATATGAGTTTTTTTAGTGATCCATTGGTTTGATATCCATGTATTGATACTTTAGCAATTCATTAATTTGATAAGGTAGTGGTATCATATAGTGATGTGGAAAAATAAAGAAGAATCCAAGTAACTTCCTTGGAAATTGTGTTTGATGTACCACATTTTGTCTCATTTGTCTGGGTGCTTTAATTTCAATTGATTGATTAATTGAATAATTTTAAATTCAAAGATTATTACATGTTTTCAAAGCACTCGATTTAACAACAAAAATGCATCAAATTTAATAGCAATGAAAAGTGTATTACATTTTGTCTCATTGCTTTGATTTATGAATTAAATAAATTTAAATTAGAACTTGTTAACTGCATTTAAGGTAAGGTTAAGGTACTGGATTTAATAACAATGAATGTATTGAATTTAATAGCAATAAAGAGTGGATCTGATTGCATATTTAAATTTGGGTCTATGCTATCACTAAGTGATGGTAATGAAGGCTTGATGTATGGAGGGAGGCACATCACACTTAAAAGGCCACGCAATAACATAACTTTAACATTTAATACTATATTTGATTAGTTGTAAAATGTTTATTTGGGCATCTCCCCACAATTAATATGTATTTATTTTCAATTTATGTTATGTTGAAAATATTCTTATGGAGAAGTGGGGCTGCACTTGCAAAATTCAATGGGTTCCCTAGACATCTAGAAATAGAAATAAAGAGATTAACGAAAATAAGTTTAAAGTTTGAAGTATAAATGTGAAAAAATGTACACAAAATATGCTTGAATTGGGAATACGTATTTGTTATTTTTGTTATTTCAAATTTGTATTTGATATTCAAATTTACTAAATAGATTTCAAAAATGCAAAAGAGATTTTGGTTTGTAAATTGATTCTAGAACTTGTCCTTGCAACATGTTTACTTCAAAGAAGTTAAGGAATTTGTGGCTTCTGAATCAATATTTCAAGTTGTTTTTATTGATCAACAATTCTTTTATAGAGTACTTCTAATTCTCTTAGGAATTGAAATGATGTTTTCATATGCATTTGTTTTTCTTCATAGATTTATAAGCTATGTCATTTAATCACTGTAGCTTAAACTTGCATAGTAAAAGTTCTAAAACAAATTGGAAATAATTCTTTTTAGAATTTACCTTGATCCACATGTGCAACATTAGAACTCCTAATATTGCCTATTGCTAATTTGATTAATATTGATAAATAATGTATATGAATATTATACTATTGTATTAAAATTTAAACCGTGAATATATTAGATTGATATAATTACAAGTAAATTAAGACTAATTCAGGTTAATTCTTTAATTAACATTTTGATTCACAAAACATTTACCAAACACATTTTCTATTTTATCCCGTTTATCCACTCTATTTTATTCTCAATAGTATTTACTAAAGTTTTGTTTATGTCATAGCCTATTTCATTAAAAGAATATATCTTAAAAGGAGGTGATGTTGGTTGCAAGTCTTACACAAATTTGATAGAATAATTGTTTTAAAGCATAACTAAATGTATTTGGTAATTATATTCTATGCATCATTTCCCTATAACAAAGTTAATTATTATGTCTAAATGCATAGGTGCACAATGTATATTACAAAGTCTAAGAGGTAACAACCATCATAAGCATCCCTTTAACACTAATAAATGAGATTAAGAAGTAACCTTCTTATAATAGTTTTATAACATAAAAGTAAAAGTAAAAGTAATTCAAAATGCTAGTTAAAAAAAAAGGGCATCCATAATCCTTCTCTTAACATCATGACACAAGGGTATCTCAAGAACTCTTCAGTAAGATTATGAGAAGTGTAGAAATTCCTTGTAGATTTAAACTGTTAATTGTAATTTGCTAAAACAATATATTTGAATCTACTCTACCAATTGTGGAAATAAATTTAAACGATTGCGAAATCACTAAGCATACATGAGAAAGAATTCAATCAACACATTACACAATGATTTCATGGGGAAAACCACAGCTAAAAACCTTGTTATCTGTATATTACATTAGTTAGAAAAATATCATAAGATTACAATGCTTTGTTCATGCCCGGGCAACCTTTGCACTATCTCTATCTATTTCGCTTCTTCCTAAACAAGCCTTGGCCAATATTTAACCAAATTTTGTGCTTGCCCAAGTCCCTATTCCTTGCATTGTTTCCTTCAGTAATTAGCCCTATTAATTAGGGAGATCCCTATCCAATATTTCACTATCCATCATAGGCCTTCCTCTAACTGTATGCATCGCCTGTACAATTTGGGTGATTATACAACTGATAGTACACTTCCCTTTAACTCCAACCTCAATTGGGTAACTCAAAGTTCACACATGCATGAGTTATTTATGGCCGATTTATCAGTTATTTGGTTGATCATTGATTGTGGTTTAAGTTCCACTTCCACACTTTGACCTTCCACTAGTTCCTCCAACCATTGGAACTAGTTAAACTGACTTTAACTCAGATAAGCCGAATTATTTAATTACAACTCAAAATAAACTCAACCAGGGCTCCTAAAAGATAGGAGCCACTCTACATGCATCAAGTTAGACCTTCAACTCAAATTAACTAAACCAAGTCAAACTAACTTAGGTAACTCGTACAAGTTGTCATGTGATGTGGAATTACAATTTTATTCTAATTTAATTCAAGGGAAAATTAAATTAGAATATTTCTTGGTGCCATTTCAACACTCTCTCTCAACAAGAAATGAATTCACATCTACCCCGATTCAAAACCTTTGGAATGTATTGCATGCAACACCTCTCACTGTTGTTGTTGCTACTGCAACATCTATAACTGAGAATAATCATTGAATCAATCTGCAACTATCTAATTGGAAACATGTGTTGTTGCTGACTCTGCTACTGAGCCACCTACTCTGATGTCAACACTTCTATGCACTCCTCAGTATATGACTGGCATTGATCCTCCTGCTATCGAATATTATGGGTCCCCGTAACAAGGTAATGATCTATGAGACAAAAACATCTCAATGGATCCTGCCCAAATTTTTGTACTCATGGGACTATCGCTTCACATCACCCCACCTCTCACCTAGAGGTATGGATGCATGTGCTCCTCTACCCACTTGGCTCAAAATTAACCCCTATTGGAGTTGTCTACTTGAGTGGATGTTTCCACTCCGACTCCTCTCTACTTCTCGAATTGTGACTGCTCCACAACTTGCTGAGTCTGCTTCTTAGGCTGCATGCTGAGAGGTAATTCATGCTCCCTCTCAACCAACAAGTCTCTAACCTTTTCCTTTTTCCTCAAGGATTTGCATGCATCTTGCACCTCAAGTGCATACAGGTTCTTGAATCGCACACCGATCTACTTCATCTATCCCATGGCGATGTGTCTAAGGAAAACCTTTCCTTTGATAAATATCACATCGCAGCCACAGTATTTCAATACCATGATAGGAAAAAAATTATTCTTTAGACCTAGAACAAATATCACATATGTGAGTCAGAGAGGGGAGCCAACTGCCAGACTCCCTCTGAAAAGTAACTGTATTGATATCGGTCCTGCTACACCTCCCATCATCTCCAAATTCTATGTTCTGCTTGAGTTCTTTCTCCTCCAAGTCACTAAAGAGATCTCTATTCCCCCTCATATGGAACAAGGCACCATTGTTGAGATACCACATGCTTCCCATTATAGTGCTTTCCATGCATGCAATGAGAGTGAAATCAAGCTCAAATTGTGAAGCTAAAGCTTCACTTGCTACTGCTACTGCAAGATCCTTCTTGCTTGCCTTCTTCTGTGGACATTTTGTGGCATAGTGTCTGTATTCATGACAGTGAAAGCAATTGATGTGGGACAAGTATTTCTTCTTTCCCTCCTCTCCTTGGGAATTCTTTCACTTGGATTTTTTTTCTTTACTGACTAATGAAAAATCCTCAAATAAAAAATAACTTCAATTATTTTTAAATTGAACTTGAAGTTGATTTTGCAATAGTGGCAAAAAGGGAGTGGTACTTGGACACAAATCTAAGATGTTAGTTGTTCAAAAATCATAAATGTGAAGAGGGTAGGAAAGAGAAGGAGGGGTTATTCTTCGCTCCGATGGAGAAATAGAGAAAAAATCCGCATGTGGATTAGCCATCGCCTAGAATAATTAGACATAAGCCTTAGCCCTATTAAAAAGGATTGACAATTTCATTTGTAAAGGATATCCACCACATAAATGTTTTTGGTGATTCATTGATTATCACACAAAAATGACATAAGATGAAGGATCATATGGAGAATGTTTTGCCTCCAAAATATCATCGGATAGATATCCTTCTAGACAGGTTTGAAAATTTTGATCTTTATCATGTAAAAAGGGAAAATAATAAGTTAGCTGATGAGAAGACTAATATTGGGGTAAATCTAACCCAAGGAATACTTATGGGAGATCAAAATAATCCAAAATAATGTCATATCCCATGAATGCGCTTAATCAAAGGATTACATTTCCCATGGTTCTCATTAAGATGGAATTATGGTCTGACAACCCACTTAAACAAGTTTTTAATCCCAACATTTGGAAGAGCCTAGAGGAATGCCAATTTTGGATGAGAAAGTCTACTAATCAAGTATTTAGATGGGAAACACAAGGTGTAATGTTAGGTATCAAGAGAGGTGGATTAAAGAAGGCAAAATACTAACTACCCAAACTAGGTTCAGACTTGGTAGTACAACTTCTAAACTGGAATAACCATCCTTGTTCGCACGTGCTCTCAAATTGGCAGTTATAGCAATCGATCTCCAAGATTAATTTGAGCGAGGACAAGATGTAAACATTAAATGCGATAAGTATCCATGAAAGAATTTAAAGGGATGGATACTCATGTTAAAACTGCAGTTGATTAACATTAGAGAGCGAAGAATAGAAGACATGGCTTCCGAAAGTGGAAATAATGCCAGTAAGTCCTTGGATGAGCAGTTGGATGTGATAAAAAAGTTGGTCTCGAAGCTGGTTTCTAAAATAGGAGAACATGCAGTGACCGAGGGTTGTTCCCACTTTGTTTTGGTATCAAATCAACTTAGTGACTTAAGACACGGAGTACCTACGTGAAATTGTAGATTTTTTAATCACTAAAATGGAGGAGTTGGATTACAAGGTGGATAATGCGGAAGTGTCAGTGGAAATTGTCGTCGTTAATGTGCCGAAGGAGGTATTTGGTCTTAGCGAACATCATACTAGAGTGCAAGATGAGAAAAAAGTGGCTCTGGGTAGTGGAGCCTCAATATTGAACAAGACACACATCATATGGAAACGGGTAAGGAAATCACAACAAATCCACCACTAAAAATGGACGTCGATCACATTGGAACAAATGAACTCAATTGTAACTGGGAGGGGGCAATGCTTTGCACTTATTTTTTTAAATTTTCAATGGAGTTTTTTTGGAGATCCTACAAGATAAATTCGGTTACATACTTAGTGAAGAAATCTCAGTCTATAGGAAAGCATTAGTTTGAGCGGTACTGGAGTACCATGGAAGAAACTCCGTTATTGAATGTAAAGGCGCTGACCTGTTTCCAACTAGATTAATACAAAGCTAATTGTTTCTTTAAATATATATATATATATATATATATATATATATATATATATATATATATATATATATATGTATGTGAAGATTAAAATCTTTTCAAATTATTATTTATCCCGGGATATATATATATATATATATATATATATATATATATATATATATTATTTTTTTTTCATATTTTTGAGATAAACTTCGTCTAAAATCCTTTTCTTAAAAAGAAAAAATATTAATTATTAAAATTGTGAACTAATTTTTTTTCATAACACTAAATTTATGTCTATATTTTGTTTGGAATCATGTTTATTCTAAAAAAACTCTTTAAATTGCAATTATTAATGGTTAAAAAGATGTAACTCAAATAAATAAATCACAACACTAATAGATATATTTAAAAATATACAATACAAAACTCTTCAAAATTTGTTTATTTGTATATTAGATAATTAGGGTAAGGCCATTTTCATACACAAGTTTTTGCATATATTAAATTGTTGATTGACAGGAATTCAGGCGGGCAATCACTTTGTACGTCCATAAGAGTCCAAAATTTGAATGAGGTTTTCTCCCTAATACAACTCTCATGGATTGGCTGAATACAAAATTTTTAAGCGCAAATATACATGTGGTTGATATGAGGAGGGAAATATGGGATCTTCATAGGGTGCTAGGGTTTTATTATTCTATGGAGATTCACGAAGAGCCAATTTCTTCCATGAGCTTGTTATAGGCGTCGAAGGAGGTTTAAGGAAGGTGGAAGATGAGATCGCTTCTTTTCATGATGACAGAAGTGGGTTGTTTCTGCCTTTTCCTGCAACGAGATGGTGTTAAGTATTATAATACTAATATAGCCCCCATATTGTTATTATTGTGCACCATATAATCTCACTATTATTATTGTTGAGCCCTTACATTATTATTGTTATGTAGACCCTAATTATATATTGACCCTTTACACTCCTATATATACCAAGGAGGTCTTGTCATTTGAATCATCCAGAAATTGTTCATTTATGAGATGGAAATGAAGGCTTCCCTCTTGAAGTGGATTATTATCTAATGTTTTTTCTATATTTTCTTATGTTTTAAGTGCTATTTCTATTTTGATACATAACATTTGCTATGAGAGCTTTTGATTCTAGGGTTTTGCCGCTTCAAACGGGCCATTGCAGAATTTTTGCTATAAATTATTTTTTGTGAAGCTTCAGATATTGAAATTGCTACCACCTGGAGAAGAAATATTGATGAATATATGGATACAATTTCATACCTTGGTTCGTTATATTTTCAGAGATATGGTCCAAGTAAGTTAGAGTTTCTGTATACTCCAGAATTTAGTCTCAACAGGTGACTCGGGGAAAATCACCATAACTTTCTCCTTGAGCATCCAATTTGAATTTCATTAAAAAATACTAAAATTGCATGGACTATAGTTTTTTGGGTACGATTTTTAGCGTTGAAGGTTGAAACAGTGACACGTGGCATCCCATACAATTTTGCTCTACTAAACCGGTCCATAATCAAGTCATCATGGGAGATTTGGCATAACTTTATCTTTAAGATTCCAATCTTAGTTTGACTTGTGCCATTGGAAATAATACATAGAGATATATGTGAGGACATGATTTTAGATCTTGTTAAGCCAAAATCACAGAGATCCAACAGTTTCAAGGTCAGCGACAAACTCAAAATCAAGCTCTTAAAAGGTGTGTATGTTTAAATTTGCATAAATTTTGTTTGAAAATAAATTTTAAATGATTCAAAGGACACAATGAAGTATATATATCATTTTTTTACAAGAACGGGTAGTGTTTTATATTAAAGCCATGGCCAAGAATACCACAAAAAAGATTACAAAAAGCAGTTTCAAAGCTCGACTTTCCTCTCTTGTCTGGAGCTCGTTGGCCCAGAGGATTAAGAGCCAGTGAGTCTTACATTTAGCGATTGAGCCAATCTCTGAAATTTTCCCTAACTTGTGAATACAAACAAATTGGTTCAGCAAAATTTGATAAAACATGATTACAAGGAATTAGGGAATTGGATCCCATTCTTCTACCCGGTCTCTTAAAAGAGAGCCAACAGAGAGATGGAAAATTTTATTGGCTTCCAAATTTGCGTCCTTGTTATTCACCCTCAACACATGAAAGAAGTTTATTCTTTGAAAGGAATTGACTAGGGTTTTGATTCTAGCCACCACTGTTGCAAATCTGAAATAAGATGGTACTGAATTTTCCACCATGGTTTTGATGATGGACTGAGAGTCCCCGATTACAATTATTTATTTGATGCCTAAGGCCTTGGCTTGCTTGAGTCCTTGGAACAGAGCAAGTGCTTCTGCTTGTATGCTTGTGTTGTAGCCCAATCCCCAGGCGAAACTGTGATCACTTCTGCCTTCCATATTCTTGATTACTCCTCCGGCACCAGCAAGGCCAGGGTTGCCTTTGGCTGCCCCGTCAAAGAAAAGAGAAGGTTTAGATTGCTTGTTGGACCATGTTGAGAAGTCTCTCTCATTGCTTCTAATTTGCCATTCAATGGATGGCTTGCTTTGTCTTATAGTTTCGGAAAACTTGAGGCCCATCATGGCGCCCCAATCTAGCTCTTGCTGGCTTAGATTAGTATCCTCAAGCTGATCCCCCAAACTTTATTTCAATTGACAATGATAATTTTCACATCATGTCCTTTATCCCTAAAAATTCTCATGTTTCTCTCCAGCCAAATTTGCCAGCAAATGATCTTTGGCCAGGTGAGCCAGGCAGCTTTAAAGCTTTCGTTCTTTGGAAGCTCCCCTAGAAAAATATGCAGCCAATTACCAAATAAGTCAGAGATTGAGGAGGGGAAAGTAATATTATTTTTCCAAGGACTCAGAATGTCCTGCCAGATTTCCTCTGCGAACTTGCAATTCAACAGGAGATGGCCAACGTTTTCCTCATTCTCACTGCATAATCGACATTTGGAAGGTCCCTGGAAGCCTCTGGTCTTTAATCTATCCTCTGTCAAAATTCTGTTATGGCATATTAACCAACAAAATAAATCAATTTTTGGGATGGATTTGTGTCTCCAGAGCCCTTTCCACATTGTTGGGTTTGGAGGAACGTAAGGTAGCTCCTTTAGTTTTTTATAGCCCAACGCCACAGTGTATGAGCATGATTGGGGACGTCAGCCACGTTTGTCTGCTCTCCTCTCATGGATCAGTGCCTTTTCTTTGAGCAGCTTCAACAATTCATCCAAATCACGTATCAGCTCCAATGGGACTTGGATTCGCTTCCAACTATGCCAGTGATTTTCTTTCCATGTCGAAATGTCCCAAAGATTTTTGTAGCCTGTGTTAGTCATCCAGCTTCGCAACGCTTGAAGGGAATTTGATTCAGCAAGGGGCGGGTTATCCATGATTCGATCCTCCCAGATTTTTGTATTCTTGCCATTGCCCAGGATCCAGAATGCATTAAGATTGATCAGGGGGGTGACTTTGTCCCAAAGCTTGGAGAGTTGCGAACCAGCCTTTGTGCTAGGACTGTTAAGGCATCATTTTCTGGAACCATGAAAATATTTCTTCCACAAGGCCTTTTGGGCCTAGCCAGGATTGGGAGCTATAAGACGCCAGATGACTTTAGCTCCCATGACCACATTTTGTGTACAAAGATCTTTAAAAATTAGACCTCCTTCCATAAAAGGCTTGGTGAACTTGTCCCAGCTTACCAAAGGAATTTTGTTTTCATTATGTCTTCCACCTTTCCAGAAGAACATTTGAATAAACTCCTCCATTTTTCTGAGGATACTTGAGGGAGCGAGCATAACAGAGTATTGAAAAATAGGCAGGCTACTGAGAACTGCTTTAATAAGAACCAACTTACCTACGATATTAAGCCATGAGAAGCCCCAAGCCTGTATCCCGAGCTTGAATTTTTCGAGCAGAGGGAGCTAGTCTTTGCTGAAGGCGCTTCTTTGGAATATTGGGAGGCCCAGATACTTGAACGATGTCCAGTTTGACGATGCAGCAAAGCGCATACATCTTGAGATTGCACAGAACGTTGGCAGAAGTGTTCCAACAGTAAATGTGGCATTTTTCCTTATTTAAGATGCTGCCAGTTGTTTCACAGAAGTCATCCAACACCTCTTTGAATCTTGATGCCGAAAGGACAGAGGCAACCCCCAACAAAATAGATTCATCGGCAAAAAGAGCATGATTTATGCTTTTGACCCCTCTTACAATGTTAAGGCCCATGATCTCTTGGTTTGACTGCTTCTTGTCCAAGTAGAAGCTTAGAACAAAAGCTTGGATTACGAAGAGGAGAGGGGAGAGAGGACACCCTTGACGAAGCCCTCTTGTTGCTTTGAATAATTTTGTAGCTCTTCCGTTCACCAATGGGGAAATCCAAGGCTCAGAAATAAAAGTCCGGATCCAATTTATAAAGTTAGACCCGAATTAACTGGTTCTAAAATTCCTTAAAAAAACAATTCTACACCCATTAAACCTTCAAAAATATCTACTATGACGCATGAAGAAGAAGAAGAAATGCAACATGATATTTCAAAATTATGAGACTAAATGCAATAAATAGCAACCAAAGATGAAATGAAAGCAATGATGAATGGTTTTAAAGCATACACAAAAGGGGACATGGAAGTTTTAGAAGCAAAAATAAAAAAGGACATGGAAGGTTTGAAGTATGGCTTAAAAGCATAAATGGAAGGGTTGGAGGAAGGTTTGACAAAGTTGCTACAAGAAATGCTTCCTAGTGGTGACAAGGTATTCCATGAAACCCATGATGAGAACAAAATGAACGTGAATCATGATTTTAGAGACTCTAAATTTGGGTTGAAGACCAAACATATTCCAAATATTGATATGAGGAATTTTGATGGAAAGGATCTGGTAACGTGGATACTATAGATAGATAAGTTGTTTGATCTACACAATGTGTAACACACACAAAAGATACAAATTGCATATTTATATTTATAACCCAATCAGTTTATGTGGTATCAATTTACTTTTTATTGTAAATCACTTTTCACTTGGAAATTTTTTATAGAGGAAATGATTGCACATTATGAAGATACAAAGAGAAATAAATTCTTTAGCCAATTGATAAATCTCAAACAAAAGGGTTCAGTTGTAGAGCACATTGAGGACTTCTGAAGAGTGATTATCAAGGTAACATATATTCCATAGGAGAATATTATTGATGTCTTCATAACAACGTTAAAGGATAATATCCAACATTAAGTTCACCTTTGGGAAACTAAGTCATTGGAGAATGCACTCAGGGTGGCAAGAAAAGTTGAAAGCAAAATTTGGGAAACAAGGGGTTTTACCACTCACAACTATAAATATGGAAGTGTTGTTGCTCCTAGCCTCCCACAACATACAAGATTGACACAACAACAACTGGAGGAAAAAAAGAGAAAAAGGGATTTGTTACAGGTGTGATAACAAATACACTAAAGGTCATAAGTGTGTTGAGAAAAAAATATTTTACATAGATTGTGAAGAGGAGGAATAAAAGGAAAAAGAAACATCAAAAGAAGAAGATATACACCAAGAACCAACCCTAAGGTTTGAAAAAGAATAAATTAATCAGACCATATCTTGTAATGCATTGACAAGAATTACCACTCCTAACACTCTTAAGATAGAATGATATATCAAGAAGAAAAAGGTATAGTGTTGATTGATTGAGGTAGTACCCATAACTTTATTCATTGTAAGATATCCAAGGATTTGAATTGATTTCTATGTCCAAAACTAGAGTGTCAAGTGATGGTTACAAATGGAGGAATTATAAATCACTTAGGGAAGTGCCATAATATCAATAAAACCATGGGGGAATATGTATTGAATAGTCCAATGATTTCCATTCCAATGGGTGGTGTTGATGTTATATTAGGATTCCAATGGTTATAATCTTTGGGGATGATAGATTTTAATTTTCAAAAACTTTTCTTTAATTTTTTTTGGGAAGGAAAGGAAATTGAATTAAGGGGTATCACAGGGAAACTTAAGAAGATAATAAGCTTTAATGGCATGAAAAATATTTTGAAGAAGGAACAACGAGGGTAATTGCACAATGATGCTCACTGGATGTTCAAACATCTAAGCCATCCATTTCTATAGATCTCCAAAGATTCTTTGCAATCATTCCAAGTTATTTTAGACTCCCAGAGGTCTCCCATCTATTCGTGTTCATGATCATGCTATTCACTTGATTCCAAGAAGTGTTCCTCCAAGAATCAGACCTTACAAATATCCCTATGCCCAAAAGAGTGAAATTGAACGTATGGTTGTAGAAATTCTAGAGGCAGGTATAATTCAAACTAGCCAAATTTCTTTCTCTTCTCTAGTAGTATTGGTGCATAACAAGTGTGGATCATGGTGTATGCATCCGGATTATAGAGAGCTCAATAAGCTCACTATTAAAGATAAATTTCCCATTCCTCTCATTGATGAATTGTTGGATGAACTACATGGAACAATTTACTTCACCAAGATAGATCTTTGTTTAGGATATCATAAAATTAGAATTAAGATAGTAGACATTCTGAAAACAACATTTAGAACTCATGAAGGTCATTATGAAATTTTGTTCATGCATTTTGGCCTTACTAATGCACCTTCCACATTCCAAGGTTGATGAATTCCTTAGAAAATATGTGTTAGTATTTTTTGATGATACGCTAATCTACAACAAGTATTGTAAAGATCATGTTCAACATGTTGATAGGGTGCTCAAACTATCGAAGGAGAAACAATTGTACACAAAACACTCCAAATGTTTCTTTGTTGTACAAGGAGTGAAATATTTGGGCAATATTGTATCTCATGAGGGTGTTAAGGTATACCCTAACAAAATTAAATCCACAAAGGAATGGAAAATCCCCACAACCTTAAGGCATATTCTAGGATTTCTTAGGTTGACAGGGTATTATCACAATTTTGTTAAGAATTATGTGAAAATAACACCAGTACTAACAACATTAATGAAGAAAGATGCATTGTTTTAGAATTCAGAAGAAACTAGGGCCTTTGAAAATCTTAAAGAGGCAATGTGGAGAGCTTCAGTCTTAGCTACACCATAATTCACAAAAAACTTCATTGTGGAATGTGATGCCTTAGTAAATAACACTGGTACTATTTTAATGCAAGAAGGAAGGCCCATTGGTTTTAAAAGTTGTCCAAACAAGGGAAAATATTTACACAAACCTATTTATGAGAAGAAAATGTTGGAAATACTACATGCCTTGAAGCAATGGCTCTCTTACCTAATGGGAAGACGCTTCAAGGTGAAAATAGATAACGATAGTCTTAAATACTTCTTGGAACAAAGATTATCTTCAAAAGAGCAACAAAAATGGGTCACAAATATGTTGGGTTATGACCTTGAATCATCTATAAAAAAAGGAAGTAAAATGTTGTTGCAGATGCACTCTCAAGAAGGGATGAGGATGTGGAAGCATTTATTTGTTCCATTTCTATTATCGAACCTGTCTGGATAATCGAAGCAGGGGATGAATGGAATAATGATGAAGAGATGTGGAAAATTATTCAAAGTTGTAGCAAGATCCCAATGCATATGATACATTTATCTGGAAAAATGATTCACTATGGTACAAATATTGCTTCTATCTATGTAAGAACTCCCAAATCAAACAAAATGTTCTTTTGGAATTCCACACCTCTCTTATAGGAGGGCACTCAGGATTTTTAAAAACTTACCACAGGGTCAAGAAGGAAATTTTTTGGGATGACCTTAAATCTAATATTTAGAATTTTGTGGTAGAATATTTGGTTTGCCAACAAAATAAAGTTGAGATAATTAAATCCTAGATCTTTTACAACCATTAGCCATTCCAAGTCAACATTGGGAGGAGGTATAAATGGATTTTATCACATGTTTACCCAATTCCACAGGAAAGAGTGTCATTATGGTGGTAGTTGATAGACATACGAAGTATGCAAACAATTTTTCACTATCTCATCCTTCCAAAGCCACTATAGTCGCTATTGAATTTGTGGAAATAGTTAAAAAACCACATGGAAACCCAAATATTATTGTAAGTGACATATATCCCATTTTCACTGCATTTTTTTGAACAAAATTATGATATTGTCTTGGTACTAAATTAACTCATATCTCATCTTATTATCCTCAATCTGATGGGAAACGGAGATAGTGAACAAATGTTTGGAAGTATATCTTTGTTGCTTTGTATTTGTTAAACAATCACAATGGGTCAGGTGGTTACCTCTAGAATATTGTTGGTATAAGACTTCATTCCGCACCATAATAAAAATGACCCCATTTATGGTGCTTTATGGATATCAACCACCGTCTATCACATCATATTTAAGAGACAATTCTAAGGTTCATGCAGTGGAATATCACAGCGAGCATCAACAACAAGTTCTCCAACTCTTAAAGGATAAATTGAATAGCGAAAAATCAAATGAAACAACGGGCATATCAACATCGTAGTGAAATAAGTTTTGATGTGAGTGATTGGGTATTTTTACGGCTACAACCATACAAACAAAAGTCCCTCAAGAAAGCTAAGAAGGATAATAAATTATCACCCAACTACTATGGTTGTTACAAGGTGTTGCAAAATATTGGTACTATGGCATACAAATTGGAGTTGCCTACATTTTCACAAGTACACCCAATTTTCCATGTTTCATGCTTAAAGAAGGTTATAGGTGTTGGGATCGGGATCTGTTTGAGGTACATGTGGATGTAGCATTCGTCGAAGAAGGAAATTCAAGATTGGATAGTCTTGAAAGAGCAAGAATTTGCAGATCAATAAAATAGAAATCCTCATCTGATATTTGAAGCATGGTTACAAAAGTACATTTTCACAAAGCAATACGAAATTTTCTTCAATTATTTTTCTAGTGAGTTGTACAAGTGGATATCAAGGTTAACTGAAAGAAAGGACTATTTTAAGAACGTCGAACCTACGATGTTGGCTCCTGAGCTGATATAGTGACTCAAGAGCACTAACAACATGATTTCAATGGTTGTCGATTTCTAGATTAATAGTATCTTAGGAGGCTTCATTACTGAGTTTGTAGTAGACACGATTGTGTCCTACAACGAAGCAGACTAAATAATATTCAAAGGACTGGGAGGTAAGTATCTTAAATCTTTGAAACTTTGGATCAAGAATCTTCTGTGCGGAAAGGGAGTTTTACAGATGCAATCAAATTGCTAGTTTACTTATGTTTGGAGGAAGAAAAAGTAAATCTTAGCCAGAGACCGGTGTGACATGAAGTGGAAAGAGATAAAGAGTCGATACCAGAAAGAGATAAAATGGAAAAGATCTGAAGACCTTTGTAGAAACTGATTATAGTCCTCTGTTGAGTGAATTTGAAAGTGAAAGAGAAGATACCCCCTAGGTAAATTCACAGTATTGTCCATTCCAGCCTGAGAGTTTGTTGAAGCCAAAATCCAGTAATGGGCATGGTATTTTTCCTGCTCCCCCTATCCCTCCTACCCACCATCCCCCTCCCCCTCCCCCTCCCTCTCCAGGAACAGGTATGGATGATGATATTAAGCTACCCATTTTCAGAGGAACTAGATCAAAGGATCCATAGAAGTTTTTGTTTTTATGTGAAGCTGTATAGGTAGCGAAGCAGGTCAATGATGAAAATATAAAGAAGGCGCAGCTCATTACGACACTGCGCGATAGAGCATTGACATGGTATATGAAGTATTCAACTAATCGTAACATAAAATTTGCAGAAATTTAAAAATCACCAGTAGGATAATTTTGGAAGCCGAAGTATGAGTTGCAATCCATCACTGAGTTGAAGGAAATTAAAACCTATTGAGTCTGTTTGGAAGTTATATCAAAGATTTACGTTGTTATTGGATCAAGTAAGCTTCAACATAGCTCCGCAGAAACATCAAGAATGGTTTATAGCTGCGTTGCTACCGCATATCAGATTACCATTGATGCAACATAAGATAGGAACTCAAGTCGAAGCTTTGGATATTGCGATGAAGTTGGAAGCTTCGCCTATAGGAGATAGTAATACAAGCATGCAACAAATTCAGAGTTAGATGGTGAACCTAACCCTGCAGATACATGACATCAAGAAAGGTAAAGAAGTTAGAGAATAATATGGTGTACAAAGTGCAGATCGAAGGGAAATTGTAAAGAGAAGTGCCATGCCTTCTGAGATTACATTTATAGTGGGGCACTAAATCCCTTGAACACTAGATGTAGCTAGTGGTGTTAAATATGCAGGACCAGAGGCCAACATCGCTCAGAGGAATGTCACCTGTTGCAACAATATTTACAGACTCTGAAAACTGTATTTTGAAGATTATGTAAATTAGTAGGACATGATGAGAATAATTGTCGAAGTTATGACGTAATGATGGAGTGCAGTGCTAACACTTATAGATGAAAGCAGAAGAGAATGGACATTAGGACAGGGGACAACACAAAGGTCGAGGAGGTTACCAAGGAAGAGGTCAAGGGGGTGGATTTGGTTGAGGATGTGGACATATCATTTGCTATAAATGCGGCTAGCCAGGTCATTTTGCAAGAGATTGTCAGAACCCCACTACGACATGTAACTACTGTAAATATTTTGACCATGTAATTGAATAATGTCTTGTACTTATGACGAAGATGCAAGAAAAGAGGAATTAACACCAACGCAGAATATTCAAATGATGACTGCTGAAAGGAGGAATGATGAACCTCGAATTAGTATTGTTACTAGAAGTGGAACTGCGACTGGTAGTGATAAGATGAATGAAAATAAGGAATTTGAAACTCTAGGTGCATGGGTTAGAAATACTGCAGAGAAAGTTCCTATTTTTAATATTCAGAAATAAAAAGGAGCATTCATGGAAGCAAAGCGATTTTTTTTGGATGTTGGAGCTTCGACCTCTTGTGCACAACCAAAGCCTAGAAATTTTGATGTGCCATTATCCTCGACACATAATAGAGCTCTGACGCGGGATCAAGGTTCGACGCAAGGCCAAGGGTCAACAAATAAAGTAAGCATTTTAAGGTATTTTCTGTAGACTTATATGAAGTTGTTAAGAGATAAAAAGGCCGTAGAAGGGCTTCAGGAATTGATAGATTCTTGTGAATCAAAAGAAACACCGTGAAGTGAGATGCGCACAGTCAACAACCTACATCGATAGAAAATAACTGGAATAGAAATGAGGCTCAGTGAATAGATAGGAGAATATGAGATGGATCAAGTTATTCCGGATTTGGGATTTGATGCTAATGTCTTGAATAATAAGACATGGGAATTGATGTGTAATCCGAACCTACGATAGTCTCCTATTCAACTAAGGATGGAAAATTAGCAGAAGATCCTCCCCATGGGAAGATTACCAGGTGTCACAGTGGATGTTGGAGGAATGTGCACTAATACTAATTTTGAAATAATAGAAATTTTCGATGACAATAACCCTTATCCTGCACTGCTTGGACTTGGCCGAACATTTGAAAACATAGCCATAATTAATCTGAATAAGAGATAGATGATATTTGAAGGAAACAATATGAGGTTAATTGTTCCTTTAGATCCATCATAAGGAGTAAGGTACACAAAAATAGTCAAAGAAGAATACTGCACAACGAATATAGACAATATCTATCAAATGATAGCGAAGGAACAAGATTGGGTTAATCCTACTGCAGAAGGAAAGTTGATTTGGGAACATGATGGTTCTTGTATTAGGTACTGGTTTTCTAGATTCATAAGATAAAAACAGTTTTACTTATCCAATAAAATAAATATTTTTTTCTTTTTTCCACTACAATAAATAATCTTAGTTTATTGTTTTACCTTTTTTCACTCTATTGGCCAAAATTAATGGACATATCCAAAACACGATTAATTCTAATTTTACAATTTTGCAACTGGACGCAAAATCTGTAATTTTAATTCAGTATTCTGCAATTTTTCAAGTCGTGAGATTCAAGTTTCAATGAACTGATTTTATAGTCAGTGCAACATGAAGGGACTGCAAAAGAAAACTGAGAATAAGCAAACTGGAAATGTACTTCTTTAGTAACATTGAGAATGAAAGATAAACTTACTCATGGCTGAACAACATCGGTACGCATAAGCAACACACATTCTCTCCCTTTCCCTCCAACAAAAAAAAGAAACACCATATTTGTGAAATTGTAAAACTAAAACTACTAACCCCAATGAATTCCCTCTGTAATATTGATGGCTGAAGCCTTCTCGTTCTTGGATCTCTGAGCTGCAGCCTGGCGCAGCGAAGCCATATGTACACGAAAATAATGAACATCACGCTCACTGCAAACCCCAAGACAGTCATGCTCAAATTAATGACAGAGCTTGTCATCTCTTCTCGTAACTTGCACGCCCTCGATATTTCGTCCCCTCGTCCACCAAGGTTCGAGTCACGGGAGCAGTAGTTCTACACGCTTAGAGCCTCCAAGTTCATATCAGGCTTGGATAGGATTCGAACCAGAGCATCTTCCGTGCTAAACTAAATTCAACGAGAATAAAAATAATAAAATAAATAATATTGGAATAAACTATGAGATATAATATGCCATGATTATTTTATTTTGAGGCCGTGCCTGGTCGGCTAGAAAATGATACTCTAAAATATTTTTATTTTGTGAAATAGTGGAGTTGTCACGGTGACTTGTTTGGATCATGGTGTCGTGTAGTCTATATTTGATATTTTAAAATAAAAATAATAATTTACAAATAAATATTGTTAAAGCCATACATCTCAAGGTTTTATTATGCTTTGAGTTTTACAGAATATTTTAAATTGACTTAAAGCTAAAGGTTAGAGTGATGATGTTTAGTTATATGGGAAAAATGTAAAAAAAATTTATTTATTTATATAATCTTTAAATTTATGTGAGATGTGGGGTTATGAAGTGACATGTGGGAATTTTTAAATCTTTTTAGGTTTTCAATGGATGGAAAGGAATAATTATTATGCTTTGGGTTCTAAAGAATATTTTAGACTTACCTAAAAGCTAAAAGCTAAAGTGTATGGTACTTAATTATATGAAAAAATAATTGTTAAAGTTGTATTTTTTTATTTATTTAGTTTTCAAACAATTATTTCAAGTTAAAATTGAGGTTTATTGGTGATGTTGAACTCTGCACATCTTTTCAAACATCTTTTCAATTTTATAGGGAATCTTTTTAGGTCTTGAATTTCACGAGAGAATTTCTAAGTAACATGGTGAGAAGGTTCAATTCAAGTTTAGTTTTAGATAAGATAAGATAAGATAATTATATTAATATCCAACGAATGATCACAAAAGTAGGTCAATGGAACTACAGACTACAATGATGTCGATACAAGGAGGAGTACCAAAAAATGTTGTGGGTATAAGTTTTAATGATTAGTATAATCAATTAAATCATCTACCTAATGTACGTTGTCAAGGGGGAGACCATAAGTCACAGGGTCGAATCTAATTGATTTCATCAAGGTTACCAACCATTATTGTGGGAGGTAGTTCAATCTCGCCATTCAAATATTCCAGTGAATATAGGGGTGTCACAAAGTTTTCCTAAGAAAAATAATATATGACAATAATGAAGATGATAATGATGACATCAGCATTTGCTAAGATCAACATTGGTTTGTTAAAACATTGACAAGGAAATGTAAACTATTTTGGCCATAGTCTAAACTTGTTACATATTGATACTTGTCTGACTACTCAAAATAACAAGAAGAGAATTTGGCACTTTTTTCTTGAAATATGGGAAGAATCATTTTGGATTCGTGAAATTTCACTTATTAGATATTAGCATTACACAATAATATTATAATGAGGGTGTTGAATCCATTTATGCATGAAAAACAACAATTTCATCAATCCAAAATTACAATTTTGGTAAAGATCGCCTAGTTGAATTGCAGCGATGGCAAACTAGAAAAGGTTGAAAAGATAAAATGTTTAGCCTTCTTCATTCATTTATTTTATTATATTGATTTGAATTATATTGATTTTAAGATCAATAGCTTAAAAATAAGATTATTGAGTTGATTTCGTTTTTCATGAGTTTACATATAAAAAAGGTTTTACAAATTATTTGAAAATGGAATCTAATATTTTTATAGGTTGTGCACTACAAGAGAAAAAAAAAAATCACCTTCCATCTTGTTAGAATGGCAAGCATTACAAAATTTTTCTTCCGAAAGTGTTTTAGATCAATTATGTCTTAGTTTTAGTAGGAAAGTCATGAGAGTAAGTTCTTATTTTTGTAGTATTTATTTTATTTTTCAAGCTAGAAACACTTAGAGGGAGCTGTAATCTTCTATCTTAGTGTTAATAGCCTATGTGTGGTAAATCAACATTTTCTAAGTGTCAATATCAATGTAGCACCATAGTTTTTCTTTGAATTTAGTTAAAACAAAATTGTTAATGGTGTTGATATATGTGGGGCATCTTTTTATAATACCTAACAATACCAAAGCTAAGAAATAGCAGCCCTAATCTACCCTCTCTTTTGCCTCAAGTGACTCTTATCAATGTTTTTAAGGTTGTCATAGGAAGTCTCTCATGATCCATGTAAAGTCAACTTGTACAATATCATAAACTTACTCTCCATGGGTAGAAGATCAACCTCTAGAAGAACGATAAGTTAGCATGTATTGTTGTCAAATATGATATTATGTATTATAAATGATTTTGGATTTGCTCATTTTTCCTTGTAGTCTCCTTCAAATACTACAACCCCAAATTTCAGAACCATGTAGGATCATTGAAATAACAAGCATGTGAAACATAAGCTTTTTAGTTTCCCAATATCAAAAATCAACTTCTTTTTCATTATTTTCAAGACAAAAAGCTTTCTAACCTCCACCAATCCTTCATTCAATAAAGCTACAATTATAATTAAACTTTGGATGGATGTCAATTGCAAGATAGTTTTATAAAGGGACTTCTTCCAAGTGGTGGTTATTGTAAGCAAACCTTAGGTATATATCATGTCTAGATTTGATTATCATTATATTTGTTTTATTAGTGTTATAGTGATCCTAGAGTTAATACAAAAAAAAACATTAAGAATTATAAATTGTTTGGAAAGGTCAAAAGGGTTTTTCACTAAAAAAAATGGTATTCACATATAGGAGAAGGACGATATCTAACCTTGTAAGATCTATGCCTACATACCCTGATTCCTATAGGAAATATTACAGCTTTGTCTATATATATACCAACAAGAGTTGGGGACAAAGGACATCCTTTCAAGGCACCATTCATTACTTTTAAATTTAGCAATGACTCTCTCATATAACCTTATCATTGCAAGTCTCAACTCAAACATGACCCCAATATTTTTTTGTCTCTTCTAGAAGTAATTTTGAGGCATTGAATCAAAAATATTTTCTGAAGTCAATGAAGAAACATAGGAGTGTTTATATTATTTCGACACATGTTGACTATAATCTCAAGAGTAATTAAATTATCTAAAGTCTTTAAGTAATAACTCCAAAAACCAAACCTATCCTTTAGCTCCCTTATAATGGTTTTCTAGCCACAAGCTTATCTTTTTTTCTAAATTATACCATACAACTTAGCCACAAGAAAACTAATCATGATGGCCTTATAATTTGAGGGGTTAGTTTTGTTACCACTTTTAAAAATAAGAACAATAAGGCTCTATGTTCAAAGTTTAGGAAAACCCTGCTTAATTACTATGTTGAATAAGTTATAAATGAAAAAGATAAGGATAAAGGTACCAATTTTAAGTTTATATGTTATAGCCCTTAGTGTGTTTAGCTTTTCCCTTTGCAAGACACTTAAGTTGAAATTGAATGATGAGAGTGTCATGAAATCCTAAAATAATAATATTGTTATTTAATAACAATGGGAAACTCATAGAGATTTTAGGGTATGAGTTCAAATGCCCAATAATGGCCTTACCTCGATTATTAACTTTCCAAGTTAAGGTGGGCCTAGAAAAAAATTTAGATTTGAAATTAGAAAGTTTTAGGATTTTATATTAGTGTTTATTTACATATTATTGCTTCTTTCTTCTAACCAAAGTCCTTTACTCTTTCATTTGCATGGCTTTTGGGGTTCATTTAAGGCATTCTTGATATATTTTCTAACAACATTTCACTTTTTATCCTAGCAAGGTGTTACCATATAAACCATTATATTAGTTGAGACGTGTTAACTTTGTGATTATATCGTAAACATACCATGATATTTGAATCACCTAATAATGGAAACTACAACCCTGATCACCATCTCCATATCTTGTTTGCTTTTGAGCTTTACTAGTTATGCCTTATACACCACGTTTGGGAAACCCTCTAAACATTTTAGGGATCCTTTTGAGGAACATGAGGAGTGATTTAAAGAACTATCTTCACTTATTGGTTTGACAATTACTCCCCTTTGATATATGGTAGATCCATGTTACTTGGGACCTTACAATTTACATCTCAAATTATTTTTTATCATTCTCAATGTTTAATCGATTTACAATAGTGGTATTCCCCATCAAAATTCAATTCT
The DNA here is from genome assembly GCA_034641835.2 of Pinus albicaulis. Lineage (NCBI taxonomy): Eukaryota > Viridiplantae > Streptophyta > Pinopsida > Pinales > Pinaceae > Pinus > Pinus albicaulis. The sequence goes on from CM076570.1 coordinate 1,129,716,312, forward strand.
CCTAAAAGTTTTAATATGTTTCATAATGTGAAACACTAGAGTTATCATCATTGTTTGATGTTCCTCTTAAGAGGAGTTGCGTAGTCAATGCTAAAACATTTAATCAAGTATCATGAGACTTTTTTAAAGGGATGAATGAATAAGCATAAAAACTCAACATTTATGATGAAGTAAAGTTCCACCCTCATCGACTCATTTTTTTGAAATTCTTATGATCTAGGTCATTTTAAAATGGTCAAAAATCAATCAACATAATTTTGTTGTCAAAGTTCTCATCAATTAAATAGAATTATGACTTTCTAAAAATTCTACCAAATTTAGGGAAGAATTTTCCAAAAAAAAAAAAAATTGCCCCATATTAACTTACTATTTTTTGAATTATTTTAATTTAATAGTAGTATCATTAGTAATTAAACTTATTAATGAGATTATAGTGAAATAATAATAATAATAATAATAACAATAATAACAATAACAATACAACATCTAAAATATGTGGGAAAAAAAATCAACAAAATATAGTTGAAAAACTCAAGGAAAAAATAAATGAATGAAAGATAAAAGATATAAAGTTAACTATATAAGAGTAACAAAAAGATATAAAATTAACTATATAAAAGTAACAAGAAGGAAATATGGACATGGATGGGGTGGCATGTGAGAGATCTACAATCCCCCACACATGGCCAAAGGAAGGTGATAGTACTTGTTATGTGTCTCTGAGAAATGGAAGCGTGGATTTCTAGTAGCAAGATGAGGGTTCTCACAATGAAGGCATTTGTTCAATGGGTAGTTGAGCAATGACAAATGAAATGAAAACTAGGTGTGCCATAAATGAAAAATTAGGGTTGGGGCTTCATATTTCTTGTCTTCTACTTAGGAATGCTATTTTTTTGGACAAGGAGGGTAGTTATAGTTGCTCTGGGAACGTTGGTCTTGGGCCTCATCTCAACACCTTCACATTGTTTTTCATCTTGATGGTTAGTTTATGGTTGCTTCTAGTTAATTTTTCTACTCCAAAATTTTAGGTGTTCTTAGTTATGGCATTGAAGTTTATTTTGTGTGTGAGTAATTTTGGTTTCTTCAAAAAAATTGGGAGGGAGGAGCATTAGTATTTTTAGGTCATTTTCCTTAATTTAGTGGTGGGTCTCAACATAACCAATGGGGTGCATCATGTCTCCCCCAAGTTTTTTTTGGTAGTTTTCTCCCTCATAAACTCTAGTTTCTAGGATTTTGAATTTTGGGGGGGTTTATGTTCCCATCTACTCCTAAATCTCTACTCAACCCTATGGTCCTTAAGCCCCTTCCAATAATTATCTCAAATTCTAGATGCATCATCTACGAAACTTTCATATCATCTCTTGGTCGATAAGTACGGTGAGAGATCAGGTGTATTCAATTCTTGAACCTAGTAGAAAAAGAGCCTAAGGAAGGATGAGAGCAACACCCAAGAATCCTAATCCCCATTACTCAACCAAGACTCAAAAAGAGGCCAGCAAAGCAAAGAGATACTTCCTTTCTAAATTCCCACCTAAAAACAACAAGAAGGTTGCAAACATGGAAAATTATCTTAATCAAAAGAGGAGAAGAGTTTCTAAGGAGAAAATATAGGTGGAATATAGAGGCTAGATCTCAAATCCAAGGTTCTGGAGAACTTGAGACACTGATATTTTCAGGATGACTAAGCTCTACTAGCTTAACAATGTATTTATTGTTCAAGTAGTAGAGGAAAGGGGCATTCAACATCAAGATAATCTCCAAAAGCTGGATCTCATAGATAAAAAAATGAGGTGGTGTTTAGAGCAATTGTTGGTGTTAATATCATAGTTTTTTTATCTTTAGGAAAATGACAATGAGGACATGAAATAGGTTGACAAGACTTTCGTATTGAGAGGAAAATATTCCCATTCATCATTGAGGAGAATCCCATCTTAGAAGACCAAAAGTAGTAAGAGATGCCACATGCATCAACCTTATTAGGCTTGTCAAGTTGACACAACTATGTTTGTTATTATGTTCAATTAAAAAATGCTATGGCGCTTTTGTGATCATACGTTATTTTCTAATATCTTCTATGTATTGTCTGGACAAGTACATGTTTAATCACTAATATCTAGAGATATTATTGTTTTGAAAAGCAAACAAAAACTAAAAAGTTTAACTTACTAAAGTACATGTTTAATCACTGACAACAAGAGATATTATTGTTTTGAAAAGCAAACAAAAACTAAAAAGTTTAACTTAGTATGGTCGAGTTCCTTAATGACAAACCACAAGAAAATATAATTGTAACATTTTTTAAATATAATATTAATATGAATACTATATAACTTTCCTTTTTTCTTTTTTATTTTTCTATGACTAGAGGAATCAACAACTAGGATGGTTTCATATTCACCTGACACAAGGTCAATTCCAACCGCTACAACTATAACCTCTAGGTGTCTATGTAAGCTCATTCTATAGACATAGGTAAATCTAAGGGATTTGAACCTCAAATCTCTTGGTACATAACACTTCATTATCATAGTGATTGCCAATTAACCCATTTCTCGAGAACTATAAATATTATCTAACTTCAATAGAAATTATTTATAAAATAAATAAATAGATAAAAGAAGAAATAAAAACTTTAAAAAGCAATATATTACAATAAATTTATATTTAAACTTTTTAAAATATGTAATTGTGCTACAACTCAATATGAGGGCGTTGTGTGATTATGTTCTATAGAAATTATATAACATATGCATTATACATCCAGATTCCCCTGATCTAACAATATTTATCTTCTTGCTAAATACAGAATCCTTCCATTGTTAATCTTTGGCGGAAATTATAAACTCAATTGCAAACACATGAAGCAATAAAAACAATCGCGCATAACACAGTTGTTTAACGAGAAAGCCTAAAGCTGAAAAACCCAACTATCATATATTATGTATCATGGAGATCATGTAACAATCTCATACAAAGCTTAGTACATCAAGCTCTCAATACAATCAATCGCCACACAATAACAAGAAGAAATATGCAAATCCATGCACTGATTTCTTGCCACCTGATAGCTTGCCTCCACTGCGCAATCCCTGTTGAAGAATAACTCTGAATGAATTCGAATTACCCTTGCCTTGACTGCGCAATCCTCATTGGAAACTCCAATGTGTGTGTGATGCAATCAATACATCACTATAGTCACAACAAATAGTCCATCTCACCCTTTCACCTATCTCTCCACTGGGTCTCCACTGGAACTGACATGCACTGTAGTTAACTGTTGTATTTGTTCAGTTGATTAATGAGTTATTATTTGTGAATTAATTAACTAATTAATTTGATCCACTCTCACTAGTGTATATTCAGTTAGACTAGATACAACTAGCTCAACTAAGTTTAACTCCAATAACTGAGTTAAAATAAATAACAACTCCATGAACTACTCTTCCAACTCTGTCATAACTTTGCCACTTTAGTTCTAACTGAGTCCTCCATGCATGAACCACCAGTAAACCCTAGGAGTTGTGTAATTCCTTCAGCCCATTGATTTTCCAAATCTATATACTGAAATTAAGTGCTCCAAGAGAATAAGTTGATATTTAGAGTTTGATTATTATTAAGGGCTAATAATAATCGACACTTCTATTTTTAGATCGACGATCTATAAATAGACTTCGCCCAATATTCTAAAAATAGAATTTCATGTATTTTTCCAACTTGACCAACCATCCACAAATAGCATCCTGCAACTTCTGAAATATGATCACCATGTCTAAAAATAGACTTACACCTAAAAATAGCCTGCGGGCCCACTTAGTGAAGGTGATTGATTTTCACTAAGCTCATCATCTTGTTGAATCTCAACACTCCCTCTCAATAAGACAGGGCTTATCCTTCACCCTGATCCTGCCTCTATGGTATTCGAATTTGCTCCTGGTGAGCGCCTTCGTCAGAATATCTGCATCTTGATCTTTCGTAGGAATGTACTGAAGCAACATGATCTTCTGCTGCACACAATCTCTGATATGATGATACCAGATATCGATATGTTTAGATCTATCATGAAACACAGGATTAATTAAAAGTTTAATGCAACTCTGATTATCACAATGTATCACTGTAGGATCTAAATGTGAACCGAACAAACCGACCAGGATCTTTCTCATCCAGATAACCTCACATGCAGCTTGACTTGCTGCCATGTATTCTGCTTCCGCTGAACTAAGTGCCACAGATATTTGTTTCCTGCTGTACCAAGAAATTGTTGTAGATCCGATATTGAAAACCCCTCCTGATGTGCTCTTTCTATCCGTTGGGCTGCCTGCCCAATCTGCATCCGTGAAGCCATGCAACTTCACCTCATCCATCTGTTTGTACCATAAGCCATACTCAGATGTGCCCTTGAGATATCTCAAGACATGCTTGCCTGCCTTCCAAAAGAGCTTGGTAGGCTTAACCATCGCTTGTGAAAGCTGGTTCACTGCATAGCATATGTCCGGTCTTGTATTAACTAAATACATGAGCGAACCCACCAAATTTTGATAAACAATGGCATCCACTACCTCTGCCGATGTAGCATCCTCTTTCCTCCAATTTCCTGGAAGAGGAGTGTCAATAGGCTTGCAGCCTTGCATGTGAAACTTCTCCAGTATCTCTCGGGCATACTTTCCTTGAGACACAAATAGTTCACCTTCCTGCTGCCATATTTCCAATCCAAGGAAATAATGAAGAAGGCCCAAATCCTTCATCTCGAACTCCTTTACAAGATCTGCCTTGCATGAGTGTATCAACTACTCATCACTCGTTAGTATTAAATCATCAATATAAAGAACAATGATTAAAAGCTTACCCTCCACCATAATTTGATACAAGTTTGCATCCGCCTCACTCTTGGTGAAGCCAAGTCCGGTGAAATAGTTGTCGATCCGTGTGTACCAAGCACGTGGTGCTTGTTTCAGCCCATACATCGCTCTTTTGATTTTTCACACATGTGACTCGCTGCTGAAGATCTCAAATCCTTCAGGCTGCTCAATGTACACCTCTTCCTCAATGATCCCATTAAAAAACGCAATCTTCACATCCATCTGATGAATGTGCCAACCCATCTGTGCTGAGAGAGAAAGGATGGTCCGTATGGAAAAATACCGTGTGACAGGTGCAAAGGTTTCTTCATAGTCAATCCCCTCGATCTGTGAGAAGCCCTGGGCAAAAAATCTTTCCTTATACTTCTCGACGCTCCCATCAACAACTTGATTTACCTTGTAGATCCATCTTGATCCTGCAACTGATTTACCCACCGCCCTTGGAACAATCTCCCAAGCACTATTTCTGACAATGAAGTCATACTCCTCCACCATGGCATCTACCCATGTGGACTCCTGCACTACTTCTTCGAAAGAAGAGGGCTCACAAGGGAGCACTGCTTCACAGAGCTGTGGGACCCGGGAAACGGCTGTGTGATCGTCTCGTCTCGCACCGTGATGTAGGGACTCCTACATTCTGTGTCGCATCAAGCTTCAGTCTCTCAGCTTCTGTGGTATGCTTTCTGCCTTGTCTGATGTTTGGTTTTGCATGAGTGGACTCCTCCACTCCATGAATCTCCTCCTGTGGCTGATCCACATCTAGAGGCTCATCTTTGGGAACAAGAAGTTCCTCCTCTGCATGCAAGTGTAGCTCCCTCTCAAGCGACAACTTCATGGCTTTCACCTCATTGAATTTTATATCCCGTCGCACCACAATCATCCGACTGTCTGGCAAATACACATGATAATTATGCGGTGTTTCTATGTACCCCACAAATATCCCAACTTCTGCAGTCGGCTCCAGCTTCTTCCTGGCGTCCTTTGTCACATGAATGTAAACAGATGAGCCAAAAATCTTCAAATGAGAAATATCAGGCTTCTTACCAGTAAAATCTTCTTCAGGTGTACTCATACCAAGTACTCTATGAGGACAACGGTTTTGCACATAAACCGCAATGTTGCATGCTTCCGCCCACTAGCGCATCGGTAGGCCCTAGTCATGCAACATAGCTCGTGCAGCACCCACGATCATTCTGTTCTTCCTCTCCGCGACCCCATTCTGCTATGGGTTATGAGGCGCTATGAGTTCTCTTCGAATTCCTTCTTTGCTACAAAAGTCTTTGAATTCGCCCGAGATATATTCACCACCATTATCGCTCCGTAGAGCCTTCACTTGCTTCCCCGACTCCTTCTCCACCAATGCTTTAAACTCATAGAACTTTGAGAATGTTTCGCTCTTCTTCTGCATGAAGAAGATCCAACATCTATGAGAATAGTCATCAACAAAAATAACATAATACATGTCTTTTTTTGTTGAAGCAAGTGAGAAATACATGTCCACACAGGTCTGTGTGAATTCTCTCCAGGATCACCGAAGCACGGTTCTCCTTCTTGTGAAAGGTGGTCTTCACAAATTTACCCATAGTACATCCCTTGCACTGATCTAACTGTGCAAGAGTACCCTTGGGAAGTCTAGTAGAAAACTGCTGCAAAATCTTCAAAGCGCCATGGTGAAGATGGCCCAATCTCCTGTGCCATAATTCGCCCTCATCCCGGCTCACCACTTCTTCTGCTTTGCCCACCATTGTAGCACAGCCATCTACCTCCAGCTTGTAGAGATTCTTAACTCGAATCCCTATCTTCTTGGTTTTACCCGTTGTTTTATGTCGAAGGAAGGATTTTCCCTCACTGAAAACAACGTCATAACCTTTGTCTTCCAACATTGCGACCGAGACCAAATTCTTCTTCAGACCTGGAACATGCATAACTTCTTTCAACAGAAATGGATTACTTGAATCCCTCTCAAAGGTAATGGTCCCAATTCCGGTGGCACTGTATCGACCATCGTCGCCCATCTCTATATGCATTTGGAGGTCCTTCTTCTCCATATCATTAAACAACTCCTTGTCTCCTGTCATATGGAAAGACACACCACTATCAAGATACCACACCGATCCCATTGCGCTTGAAACCAAGCATGCAATCAAAGAGAAATTAAGTTCAAATTGCGAGGCTAAGGCCTCACCCACTGTAGCTTCAGCAGCCTTCTTGTTCTTCTTCTTCTGTGGGCAGTTAGTGGCGAAATGCCCATGTTCATGACAGTGAAAAAACTTCAATTTGGACAAATCCTGCTTCTTTCCTTTAGCTTCGGATTTAGGGAATTTCTTCCCCTTCCCTTTCCTTTCTTTGGCAACCAAAGCGTAATTCTCTTCATCTTCATTCTTCGATGAAGAGCCATCCCTAGTACTTCACCTTATCTCCTCCTGCACAAGATCTGACCAAAGTCGCTCCCATCTCGACAGTTTCTCTCGTCCATTGACAGTGCCTTCGTAGCTGCCAACTCTTCGGAAGCCCAAGGTGAGCCAAGCTCACCAAGTCTTCATCATCAATAGTAATCCCCACACTTCCTAGTTCATCCTTACAGTGGAAAAACTTCGTGAGATATTTTGGAATACTGTCGCCCTTCTCCATTTTTATTTTTCTGAGCTTATCTTTAAGCGCCAACTTCCTCTGGACGCTTCTGCTTTGGAACAAATCTGTCAAATCCTTCCACATTGCAAATGTAGTGGCTTTCCTGTGAAGGCTTGACACAATATGGTCCTTCACACCTTCCAACATAATTCTTCTTGTCTTTGCTACCTTCTTTTTCCATGCGTCAAGTCCTGTAGCATCACTAGAATTCAGCTTAGGAACATCGCTATCGATGAACTCCTTCAGTCCATTATCCTCTAGCACCGCCTCCATCCTGTCCTTCCAGACTATGTAATTCGAGCTGCCATCAAGGGCATACTCCAATCGCAACCCATTGAAATACATTTCAATGTATACTCAACTGTCGCACCAAGAATTTTCTGCAGCAAATTCAAATTGTCCACCAGCACAAACTCAAAAATTCTTCACAATTGCAATCTTCAAGAATTAACACTGCTTCGATACCATGTAGAAATTATATAAAATATGCATTATATATCCAGATTCCCCTGATTTAACAATATTTATCTTCTTTCTAAATACAAAATCCTTCCATTGTTAATCTTTTGCGGAAATTATAAACTCAATTGCAAACACATGAAGCAATAAAAACAATCGCATATGACACAGTTGTTTAACGGGAAAGCCTGAAGCTGAAAACCCCAACTATCATATATTATGTATCATGGAGATCATGTAACAATCTCATACAAAGCTTAGTACATCAAGCTCTTAGTACAATCAATAATCACACACTAACAAGAAGAAATCTGCAAATCCATGCACTGATTTCTTGCCACCTGATAGCCTGCCTCCACTGCGCAATCCCTGCTGAAGAATAGCTTTGAATGAATTCTAATTACCCTTGCCTTGACTGCGAAATCCTCATTGGCAACTCCAATGTGTGTGTGATGCAATCAATGCATCACTATATTCACAATAGATAGTCCATCTCACCCTTTCACCTATCTCTCCACTGGGTCTCCACTGGAACTGACATGCACTGTAGTTAACTATTGTATTTGTTCAGTTGATTGATGAGTTATTATTTTTGAATTAATTAACTAATTAATTCACTCCACTCCCACTAGTGTATCATTCAGTTAGAATAGATACAACTAGCTCAACTGAGTTTAACTCTAATCACTGAGTTAAACTTAATAACAACTCTATGAACTACTCTTCCAACTTTGTCATAATTTTTCCACTTCAGTTCTAACTGAGTTCTCCATGCATGAACCACCAATAAACCCTAGGAATCGCGTAATTCCTTCAGCCCACTAATTTTCCAAATATGTATACTAAAATTAAGTGCTCCAAGAGAATAAGTTGATATTTAGAGTCTGATTATTACTAAGGGCTAATAATAATCGACACTTCTATTTTTAGATCGATGATCTATAAATAGACTTCGCCCAATATTCTAAAAATAGAATTTCATCTATTTTTCCAACTTGACCAACCATCTACAAATAGCATCCTGCAACTTCTGAAATATGATCACCATGTCTAAAAATAGACATAGTCTAAAAATAGACTTACACCTAGATCCTGCAACTTCTGAAATATGATCACCATGTCTAAAAATAGACATAGTCTAAAAATAGAATTACACCTAAAAATAGCCTGTGGGCCCACTTAGTGAAGGTGACTGATTTTCACTAAGCTCATCATCTTGTTGAATCTCAACATGTTTGTGTTCAACGTGGAGTTGGCACGTGTCCCTTAAAAAAATATTCTTAAAAAAAAAATTGTCGGTTATAATAAAAACAAAAATCATTATACATATTTGGTTAGTTTTAATTAAAAACATTATTGATTATACAAATTTGGTTAGTTTTAATCAAAAGCATTAGAAAACATCAATAATGCCATTCTCATTCTGCTCACTTTGTTGGTTGTTAATATTACAATATAGTGTGAAAGAATGTCGTAAAAATAAATAAATCAATGTCTATGTTAAATAATATGATATCAACTTTTTAGAGATAAAATAATTAAAAATATTTTTTCTATTTCTCTTATAAATATTTTAATATATGGAACTTACATAAATTGCTTACAATTATAGAGAGAGAGAGAGAGAGAGTCTATATATATGTTAATGTTGGCCCTAGTTGTGAGGAGAGACGCTCTCCAACCAAGTATAATAGAGATGTTGTAATGTTTACCATTTTGACTTGGCAAAAATAAATAAACATTAAGTTAACATTAAAATTAAAATTAAATTAGAAAAATAAAATAAAATAATTAATGATTATAATTATCAATAAAACATTTCAACTTGGGCAAATTACATAAAACTAAAAAAAATGCAAAACATAAAATTAATAATTAAACTAGCTTAGATCCATCTTAACTCCGAATCTATTAAGAGCTGAGAGGGAAGTTAAGATGGATCTAGGTTGTTGATAATCATTCTTATGTACATATTTTTTATCGATTTTTTTTTTCAACAAATTATATATCTACTATATAGTATAATATAATAGTATCGTAATAATGAAATAATAACATCATAAACATATAATATAACAAGGGCTACATAGTAGCATATCCTGTCGCTTAGTTAAAAAATAGTGAAACTATCTCATCACTATTGCTATATATTAAAAGAATTAGCTACTATGCTTTGTAAATATAGTTGTAAAATGATCGCTGAAGCAAGATTGGTTTCAATTTATTTCAAAGTCTCAAAAATTATAATTTAATATACGTCTTTACTTAAAAAACTTAAGAAAATAATACAATGTAGTATTTGTTAGATCTAAGACTTTTGTGATCCATAATTTAGAAAAATGTCTTTCGGATTAATTACATCTTTAGGATTTGGTCGGTGTTTCAAACCTGGATTGTGTTACGGATCCATTTAAGCATTAAAAATAATAATAATAATAATAATAACATGGTTAAAAATTGTATTGCTATATTACAACAAAAAAATAGCTAACATTTCATTGTAGCATGATCCTTGTCTTTTGTTGATATTTGCATGCAAAAGCATATATATATATAAAAAATTATAACGTGGTTAAAAATTGTATTGCTAGATTACAACGAATAATACCTAACATTTCATTGTACCATGATCCTTGATTTTTGTTGATATTTTTATGTGTTCCAATCGTTGCCAAAAAAGCATAAATTAGTTCTATATGTTATCTCTTTTTAGCGTTTCCTTTGCAACATTTGGTTTCTTATCAAAGTTCTGGTTTCATGAAATATTTACATTTTGTGTTTTAATTTTGATTTTGATTTGATTTATTTTAATGTTGAATAATCCAAATTAAAATTAATGAAGAAATGAATCGAGTCTTATTTAACAAGGCTACAAGTAGCGACTACCTGCCGCTTTGTTTACATATAGTAATGTTGCAATGTGATGTTGGAAAATGTCTATGGATAGCTATTATGGCTATCTCATGTTGCTTAATGTAATCATAGAGATGTTACAATTTGAGTTTAAGGATGTTTATGAAGATTTGTTTTGTAATAAAGTATAGTTAAATTAAATTAGAAATAATTGCTGCAATTTGTGTTTGAACATGTCTATGAGGATTTGCTAAATGTTGCCATTTGAATTAAAGGATGTCTATGAGGATTGTCTTTGTAATAAAGTTTTTTCTTAGTTTAGTTTAAATATAGCTAAATTAAAGTAAAAAACAAGAATTTATGTGCTATATAGTAGTAGTTTAAATCTATCTAAATTATAGTGAAACAACTTTTGTGTTGATGATGGTAACCAATTGGATCTGCTACATATGCTTAGCTTGTTTTTGGCATCAATATAAGTATGACAGAGTAGCTACTACCTGTTGCTTCATGCAAATATAGAAACATTGCAATTTGAGTTTCAACATTTGCTTTCTAATAAAGTTGCTGGTTAGTTTAGTTTAGAGTGTTAAGGTTTACAATCTAATCAATTTAGGTTTTTTAGTAAATGGTAAATTGAGGTATTTTGCTTGTGAGTCTAGGTAATCAGATATATACTTAGGTACAATTGAGAAATTGGAAACAAGTGCGTAATGTAGCAATTATCTAGAAAATCTGGTTGACACAGTTGAACAATGAGCTAGGAACATTGTCAAAGAAGTTTTTAATGTATCAATTATCTAGAAAATTGCTTAATTTAGTTTAAATATAATTAAATCAAAGTAAAAATTAAAAATTTATGTGCTATATAGTAGTAGTTTAAATCTATCTAAATTATAATAAAACAACTTTTGTGTTGACGATGGTAACAATTGATAATTACTAGGACGACCCATGAGCATATGCATTTGTTGTGTAGATTAGATCTGTTACATATGCTTAGCTTATTTTTGGCATCAATATCAGCATGACAGAGTAACTACTGCCTATTTCTTATCAATGATCGCTTTTATAAATTAGTACTAATAATATTTTTATTTCTAACTTAGTACTAATAATATTTTTAGTACTAAAATAAAAGGTGGAATTTATTTTATAACTTTTTTATTTTTAATTCAATTTTTAAGAAAAAATATGTTGGGGTTCCCATGTTTTGGCCAGATTGGCAAGACCAAAAGATGAGACAATATCATAACCAGTTTGGGGCCCTAGGATCTAGCCCTCCTGGACCCGGAGAGGGATTTGTCAAGAACTAGCCAAGGCTTTCAAAGAGCAAGTCATCTATACTAAAGGATCTTTTAGATAGACGGTGGAATGGGACAATAAGGGTGAGGGTGAAATAAGGAAAGGAACCCAATTTCTGCCTATGGATCAGGTCAGAGGTCATTTAACTCCAGACCTGCTTGGACATAGTCAAAGGTAGATTTCAATGAAGTCACTAGAGGGCAGCTTATAGATCGGACCAGAGGTCATTTAACTCCAGGTCTGCTTTAGCATGCTCCAAGGGAAAAACAGAGCCAAGATTTGACACAAAACTAGAGTCTATAGATCGGAGAAGGAGCTTTAACCTTTGCTGCTTTGACACCAGCAAGAAACATCCAAGCAGTAAGCTCCGAGTTCACACATCAGCTAGCAGGAAATAACTGTGATTATGGAAAATAGAGTGAATTCATCACTCTGTGTACCCTGCACAATAAAGCAAACCAACTATCAAAAAATTCATAGGGGGCTAACAAAATATTTATAATTTTTTTAATTTTCAATTTAATTTAAAAAATATTGTGTTGTATTGTGTGTACAAGTACAGTGTCTTGTTGATGATGGAGGCTCCGATGCTTTCATCGCAATCGGAAGTAATTCATATAATCGACAGCCTTTTGTAATGGCCTGATGCGATGAGTTCATCACATGCTATTTCATATAAGAATGGGCCTCCACTTAAGCCAAGGTCCGCGGGTCCACAAGACCACATGGCATTATCATATTCTATGGCAAGTTGAAACGTATCGGGAGCGTTTTCTTTGTGGCCCAATTGAACAGTGAAAGGAACCGGACCCGATGCATATTATAAGCCGGAGCTAATAGTTGAACTCGGGTCCAATTAACAATCGACATCGGAGTTTTTTATTTGAACCATTTGTTATGCTATAAGTCCGGACCCGATCTATGTTATATGGTGCAGTTAATAGTTGATCGCAGGTTCGCCTTTCAATCGGCATCGAAACTTTTTGTATTGGCTGCTTTGTAATATTATCTTTCGGACCCGATGCAGTTTATGAAGCGGATTTAATCTCTTTTCAGGTCCGCCGGTATATGCGCAAATGAAATGTTTTAATGTTTTTATGACGTGACAAAAGGTTTTGCAACATTTGGTTTGTTGTATTGTTTTAAATATATACAAAGCGCATTTGTAATAGGCTCTACAAATTTTAGTTTAGTTTCATTTCATATAGTTTTTGTTTTATGTTTTAATATGCATGGCATATATAAAGTAAGAAGCCCGAGAGGCTATTGTAACAGACTGTAATGTTTTTATTTTGAAAGCATATCAGAGTAAGAAAGACGGTATGTAATTTTTTTTTACTGTTTATTTTCTTTAAAAAAAAAAAAAAAAACATAGAGTGTGTATTGTTTTTTTCATTATTTTGTAGTGAGCATGACGGAAAAATACGGTCATGATCAAGCATGGTCAAATAACAAAGGCAAAGAGTAGGGAACATAAAACTAACTTTAGTCATAGTACAATGTTTAGACATAGAATTTGGTGCATTACTATTAATACTGAATATAAGAATCTGCAAAAAAAGAAAATATGCACTTATAAGCTAAGGAAGCATAAACTTAGAAATGACGATTTACTATTTTTGTTACCATAACAATATTGCCCAAATTGAGAGATGCTGTTCAAAGTTGATACAATTAATGTTCCAGATGTCAATCACGATTTTTGCAAAACCAATAAACAACAAGACAGAAGACTAGAAGTAGCCCAGGGATCATGTCTGCACAAATATTTTTTTCAGGAAATTTTTAAATAGATTTATAACATTTATATATATAATGTCAGATTGTAAACACAGGCTCTATTCATTGAACATATATGTATGAAATCTGAAAACATTTGTAAACGTCAAATGAAAAAGCTATATTTCTTAAATATACATATATTAAGTCTGAAAGTATTTGTGAATAGGTAGAAGAAACACTATAAGTATAACTAGTGATTTTTGTTTGTAATTGTTGTATCAAAACATTCTTGTTCTGGCAAAATGTTGCAGACATACTGCACTTTGATTGTTTCTAACAGTAAAAAATGAATCCCCACAGCTACAACCGCAATAACACAATCCAACCCTTTACAAAATGTTTTCTGGGGTTCTTTATAGGAAAAATGGATAGCAGGGGTAGGTGATACTCATTAAATCGATTCATTAAGACAGAGTGGGGGATGGTGCTTATGCCTGCTCTGCTTCATAGAAATGCGCTGTACTTGGTGGTCTGGTTCGAGGTGTTTGTCAGGTCGATAGCGACCTAAGATGTTTCTTTGGAGTCCTTTCTGACCGTAAGGGACTATGTTCTGTCTTTTGAAGCAAGTAAGGCGACTGAAGGTCTTCTGGTTTTCCATACCTCGATTATTGCCGCCCTGATAGTCTTTGGAAGCTTTCTGTAGGTGGAATGGCCTTTGGGGACTAGGGGAGGCGTGGAAAATTCTACTGAGGGCGTACTGTTCTGAGAAAATGTACTACTGAGGCTGAGAGCAGATATGGCTTGATTCATTTGCTCTTTATCTTCAAAGTGCGTCTTTTCCTTTGATCACGGGATTAGGTCTCAAATATTCAATTAACAGGCCTTAATCCTCTCAATCTATCTTTGATATTTCACTAAGCTACTGCTGTAATGGGCTTCTCTGTGTTTCGAAAACAAACCAATTATAAAATCCAGGGCGGTGGCAGAAGAATGCTATGGAGGAGTGCTGGGATTCTATCCTTATTACTCGATGAGACTAGATTAAACTGTTGGCCTCATAGTTCCTCTACCTACGCTACTATTTGCTAGGATTAGACTATCTAGCAGGTTTCTTTTCTACATTCTAAGACAGAAATTGAAAAACAATCAAGCCAGCATTAGATTGTCTGGCTTGGTGCGGACCGTGGCATAAAGACAAAACTGCTCACGGACTGAAAACTTTGTAGAAATTGAAAACACATGACTAAATGCTCACAGACTGAGCTTTATTGATCTTTCCCTACCTACCCTACCCTAATTGGAATGTTAATAAGTCTAGCTTACAAACATTGTGCTCCAATGCAACCATTCCATCAAGTGATCCCATGACTGGTCTTTCTTGCTCAATTCCCTGAGCAGGCTGGTTAGGCAGGGTTGCTCCCACTCTTTCTGTTCTTCAACAACAACTTTGAAAAGTCTTCTTTCTGTTTGCAACATGTTGGTCAAGGGGAAGATTCTCTCTCGAGAGTGTGTCTCCTTCATCTTATGAACTGGAGGACTCATCGTATATTGCAGCTGTGTCCTCTCGGAGCTTTGATGTAGTCTGCTCCGATGTGCCGAGCCCCATGAGACTATGATCGATGATCAAAGGTGTAATAGAGTGAAGACTCAGTGAATCTTCATCTATCACCAGGCTTTGATAACTTTCTTTATCAGTATGATAGATAGTTCGGCTATCATCAAACTCCACAGATGAATGAGCGAGGGTGTCTGATCTGTGGAAGATTTCAGAGGTGGACGACATGTTTAATATTCGGTCCATCTCTTCTTCTGTCAACGGAAAGTTTTCTCTTCTCGCATAGACAGAAGAACAAAAGTCCTATGTTTCTTGTACTAATTGACCTGGAGGCTGGATATCTTCTTGAGCGTCTTCTGTGGGATCACCACTTGTGCTTGCAGGGAAATTCTAAGGAATTTCCGAGGTTTGCTGATCTCTTTCTGATTCAGTCCATTCCTCATGATCAGGGTGCCATTCTTCTAGTGGAATCTGAGAAGAATAATCAGCTAGAGGAGGAGCCTCCATGCGTGCTGGTTCTTCTTCTGCCTCAGACTCTGCATCTTCCATGTGGTCACTTGTTCCCTCAATACAACACTCCCTGTTAGCTTTCGCTATCAGGCTGTGATCTTTTTTAGTCAGCATAGTGCAAGACAGGGGTGAGCCATTAGGCACCTCCCGATTACCTTCCTCCTCATCTTCCACAGATTCTTGAGCATCATACATGTCCGGCTCATTATCTGGGTCTGGAGTTTGCTCTTGCTCTGGAAAATGCATGGGCTGTTCTAAGTAATCATCATTTGCATTCAGATTAGCCATATACATCTCCATCACTTTACCAAACATGTGTGCTATTCCATTTATTTGATCACACAAAGTATCTAGCTTTATATCTCTATCAATGTCTGGATCCATGTTTTTGCAAAGAAGGTCACTGCATCTTCTCAAACAGTTCAGATTTTTCATCTTTGAAAGCTCTAAATGAGGTATTAGGCTAGGCATGCAGGGAAGAGGGGGGTTTAAAATGATTTGGTTGGTCGGTTGTTGGGCTGAGTCACAAGATCATAGACTGAGAAGGTAATGGAAAAAGGAGCAGAGCAATAGGACGTTTTGGCAAAAGAGAATGGTTTAAGGCTGTGCCATCCATTGGGCCATGGAGTCATGAAAGGTAATTACATGCAAAAAACTAGCCAAGGCTTTCAAAGGGCAAGTCATCTATACTAAAGGATCTTTTAGATATATGGTGAAATG